>CM065706.1:1929392-1944392 GCA_017654935.2 Phymorhynchus buccinoides | reverse complement strand
GAGAGACAGAGAGAGAGAGAGAGAGACAGAGAGACAGAGAGAACTTGCTCAGGAATATACTTACGTGAGTGTCTCCAAATTCTAGCAATGTGACAAAAGCTTGACTGTGCTAGTTGTTGATAGTGATTCAGATCTCGTTTCCACAGACGCACAGAGGTTAAATGGTGTGTAGCACAGGCTTTAATGGCTTTGTCCGCGTGTCCGTTAATTGGCGGGGCCTCATTATTTTGGCTTCTAGAGAACAAAGGCACCCTTTCAACTATTTGAACTTTCCGTGGGATCGTGATTCGGCATGCCTTTCGGTGCAAAGAGATTCCGCTGCACCTTCTAAATGTTTATTTGATGACTTTGAACTCGTGTCTGCGAACCATCTATAGACTAGTTCTGCCTTTAAAGACCCACCAGATCACGTGTCAAAATTACGGGTTTCACGTGTTTTTCCTCTTATAGCTGGTAGGAAATCTTGTTTTGACCAGGGTTAGCTCCCATACAAATGCCCCCAAATTGAAAACTGGAACATCATTTTAAAGAGCAGGTCTCAATTTGAAGATGGGGGCATTTGTATTTGGGTCACAGCTGCCCAGAAAAAAACAAGGGACTATTCGTGGTGGGTCTTTAAAGTTGCACCCGAGCCAATCACGAAACTTGGTCTAAACCTTTTCTTACTTACTCTTTTGGAAAAACATTATGCGCCCATATTTTAATAATTCGTTAAAAGGAGTGATAATAGACCCGAATGACAGAAGACCAGCCATTTTTTAAGGGGTGGAGAGGACTGGGGAGAGAGCTGTTTCCATTGTTGTGAGCGAAACTCCTTTTGGCAAACTAAAACTGTATGAAATAAAGGCTTGGGCTATTGGCTACTGCAACTAGGGTTATTAACGCCCTTGACACACGTGAGACTGAATCCTTTGTTGGTCAGTACTGAAAAGGACATTCACTCTTGCAAAAGGCAACCCTTTAGTGGCCTCAAATAGGGTTATTGGTGAGAGTTATTCCCTTGTTTGGTCAGTACTCAAGCATCTACCAAGGGCATTCATTCGAGCAAAACATGGTTGTTGCAGTGGCCGATAGGAAAGGATTCATTCAAACACGCGTAAGGAATGGTGTAGTGCCACAGACGTCGATTCATTTAACCCTTTCACCGCCAGCCATCTTTGAACCAAACGTTTCCATAAAATGTATTTTGGTTACAGAAATATTTCATCTGCAATACTGTGCGATTTTTGTGTGACACATTTAGAATAGGGTCAATCCTTACTGCCCAAATTTAGGAGCACAATATTATTGAATAATAGACCCTGATTCAAGAGTTTTAATGACACGAGTGTTAAAATGCGACATTGGCGGTGAAAGGGTTAAAGGAACCTTTTTTTTCAGTCTTCAAACCCGCAAGGACAGCTATCAGTCAATACCGTTTTAAACCGGAGGGAGTGCTTGTATTGGTAGTCTGTGTCTCAACTTGGTGTGTGCCGACTTTCCCGGGATAACTGGTAGTTCACCCCCCCCCCCCCCCCCCCCCCCTTCCTCCATCCTACAGTCCCCCCCGCCCCCCCCCCCCCCCCCCCCCCCCCTTCTCATGTTTACGATTCTCAATCTCAAAGTCTACTATTTTTTATAGTTTCGTGACAATAACCTTAAGCTGATCCTAACCCTATCCATTTCTAGAGAACGGCAGAATGTTGCTTCTCAGTGAAAATGTTCAATGGCAAAATGTGATGGGGGGGGGGGGGGGGGGGGGGGGGGGGGGGGGGGGGGTGGGGGGGGTAATTGCATCTTTTGCCCTTTCCCTTTTCCAGTCACTGCGGACAGCTCCGGTATTGGTTTTGACCAGAATTGGAACCGATTGATTCTTTGGGTAAATTATTGAATGGTGGGAAGTTTCTGGATCGAAAGCTTAAAAACACATGCGCGTGTCTGCACACACCTGCACTTTACTGCGCAGGCACGCTTGCACAAACGCACATGCACACATACAGAGAGAGAGAGAGAGGAGAGAGAGAGAGAGAGAGAGAGAGAGAGAGAGAGAGAGAGAGAGAGAGAGAAGGGGGGAGGGGAGGGGGAAGGGATACCCACGCACATACGCACACATAGAGGCGCAGACACAAACACTTGTATTGACACACATGCACGCGCTTTAGGTTATCCCTTATTCATTGTTTTACATATGCAAACACATACTCACATGCATGCGCTCGCACACACTTTCACACACATACTCATCAGCTTCACAATCATACCACAAAGTTATATTTTCTGAATCACGTTTTAGCGGAGGGACGTAAGCTCCAAGAACACACATGCACGCACAGGCGCGCGCGCGCACGCTAACACCCCCCCCCCCCCCACACACACACACACGTACACGCGCGCACGCACACACACGCGAACGCACGCACGCACGCACGCACACACACACACCATCACCAACTAAATAAACTAAAACTAAAAAAAAAAAAAAAGGGGTGGGGGGGGGGGGGGGGGGGGGGGGGGGCGGGCGAGGGAGAAGGAGAGCACCAGAAAATTAATAGGAGCAGCTTCCGAGAAGAAAAACCCCCAGACATGTGGAAGAAAAAGACACGTCCTTGATAATGCTTGAAGATTCTTTCACAGCTGCCGGTTTTTCTTCTTCTCCCACATCATAATTCTTTTTCTTCTTCTTCTGCGTTCCCGGGCCATATGGCCATAATGGGTAAAGTACATAATGTGTCCGGTTTTTAGTTTTCACTGGTCTCCCCGCTGCCTACAGCCGACACATTCCGATTTGGGAGGAGCTCAAAGGAGAAAAATTATTTGGAAGATTTCTTGGGGAAAAAGGCAGGAGAATGGGCCAATAAGTCAGAAAGATAGTAGGTAGATGACAGAAAGCAAAGGGAAAAGGCAGAGTCCAAGAGAGTGGCAGATTAGAGGAAGTTACAAGCTCAGAACTTCCAGAAGGTGGGGGAACTATTTTTACGAAATACCCCCGGTATCCCCACGGGGGACCACATCATAATTAAAAACAACTTTTTGACTAACGACTGCCAGAAAGAGAGAGAGAGAGGGAGAGAGAGAGAGGGGGGGGGGAGAGAGGGAGAGAGAGGGAGGGATGGAGAGAGAGAGAGAGAGAGAGAGAGAGAGTGAGAGAGAGAGAGAGAGAGAGAGAGAGAGAGAGAGAGGGGGAGAGGAGAGAGAGAGAGAGGGAGAGAGAGAGAGAGAGAGAGAGAGAGAGAGAGAGAGAGAGAGAGAGAGGAGAGGAGAGAGAGGAGAGAGAGAGGGGGGGGGAGAGAGAGGAGGGATGGAGAGAGAGAGAGAGAGAGTGAGAGAGAGAGAGAGAGACAGAGAGAGAGAGAGAGAGAGAGAGAGAGAGAGAGAGATGACAAGAAGCATTTAAAACTAAGTATAATGCTTAACACATACCATAATGGTTACATAGAAATCACTCAGTGTGCGAGAAAAAAAAAGGCACAATTTAAGCAATGTCAAAAAATGGGACAAATAGAGATACAGACACGAATGAAAACATACCCCCTCTCCCTTTACATGGCGGAGGACAGTGAAAAAGAAAAGTGCAACGCCGAGCGGTAGCAAAGTCCCCTCGCAGCATCGCCGAGCTACCTGGAAATCGGAATGTGTCGGCTGTGCACATGCATAAAAACGCATAAAGACAGCACGTAACTACATAAAAACGCATCAAAACAGCACGTAACTGAATAGTTTTTTATATGTAGCCTTGGGGTTCGGACCCGTGATTTGAGCGCGCGCGATCATGCGCACACGCGCGCACAGAAAAATTCATGACACCTGTGTTATAGACCATTCATCAAGAAATGTTGTGACAAAAATTGCATTAAAATACATGCAAAACAGCGATTATGTGTTTCGGGGTTTGAACCCCGTAACTGGCGCGACCTTGACCTTAATGTAAAACTAAATACATCAGTGGATAGCTTGCATCTTGGCGAACTAGTATACCAAATTTCATGATGATAGACTGAATAGTTTTTGAGAAAAACGGACGAATAGCCGGACGGAGGCACGCCGGACGGACGGACGGACACCGGACGGACGGATCAGACAAAAACAATAGCTCCCCGAACCTTCGGCTCGGGGACTAACTAGCTTTGTGCGAAACTTTGAAAAAGTTTGTCAACTGAAGACCGGATACTGAAAAACAAAGTTGGCTAAAAAAAGAGGGGTTTTGGGCTCTCTCTGGATCCTGGCTTTATCTTTCCTTGACGTCATGCCATGTTTGTCTACCGTGTGTGTGGGTGGGGTGGGGTGGGGGGGGGGGGGTGTGAGTATGGGTGTGTGGGGTAGGGGTGTGTGTGTGTGTGTGTGTCACTGTGTGCGTGCGTGCGTGTGGTGTGGTGTGGTGTGTGTGTGTGTGTGTGTGTGTGTGTGTGTGTGTGTGTGTGTGTGTGTGTGTGTGTGCGTGCGTGTGTGTGTGTGCGTGTGTGCGTGTGCGTGCGTGCGTGTGCGTGTGCGTGTGCGTATGCGCTGGTGTGTGTGCGCGCGCGCGCGCGTGTGTGTTAGAGAGAGAGAGAGAGAGAGAGAGAGAGAGAGAGAGAGAGAGAGAGAGAGAGAGAGCGAGCGTATGCGTGTGTTTGTGTGTGTAAGTTTTTGTTAGAGTGTGTGTACATGTACGCACGCGTGGGCGTGACCGTGCGTGTGCTTGCGCTTTTGTGTTTGTGTGTATCAGTTTGCGCGCTAACGTGCATACGTGTGTGTTTGTGTGTGTGTGCGTTTATACGCATAGACGGAGCGTGTGTGCTTAGCCTGCGACATTTTGCTAATCCAGAATAAGCTTTAAGATAAACAAGCGCGAAATCGCAATAGTTTGTGGCACGCGGTCTATTTTTACCACTCCAACCATGAGTCACCTCCCCTGGCTTTTCAATAATTTTAATCTGTAAACCAGAATGTTATCTCTGCACCATTTCGTAACTTTTTATATCTTTTGGAAAACATTTAAAACTATGTATCCTACTTATACTCATCAAAAGAAGCACCGCATACTCGTCGTGTCTGTTGTAGTGTCTGTATTACGTATGTTTATTATTTTGTACGCTTTTAAAATACATCATGTTAAAGAGCCGCCTCAATTTGAAGTGTAGCCTCGATTTGAAGTGCGATATTTTGTGAAAATGTGCGACAATTTTGGACCGACCGACAGACCGACCGACCGACCGACCGACAAAGTGAGTTATAGGTTTGTGGCTTGAGCCACAAACAATAAAGGTTTTAAACTTGTTCTCTCTCTATATTTGAGAAATCAAAGAATTAAATAGTGAGGCCAAGAGAGGAGATAACGAAATTGAACAAAGGGGGAGAACTCTCTTTCTAATTAACTCCCCTCCACCAAAGTTGATTGCGATGCCAATCATCTAGCAATGCGTGGATCAGAACTAATTAGAAAGTGAGTTTTCCCCCTTTGTTCAATTTCGTTATATATTTGAGAGCTACTATCTCCCTCCCCCTAATCTCTCTCTCTCTCAGAGAGGGAGAGGGAGGGAGAGAGAGAGAGAGAGAGAGAGAGAGAGAGAGAGAGAGAGAGAGAGAGAGAGAGAGAGAGAGAGAGAGAGAGAGAGAGAGAGAGAGATTACTCCCAGGAACTACATGCCAACAGAAACAGATAACGTGGAGGAATTGCCCGCAAAGGTGTACTTTAGACACCCTATTGGTGTTTACGACTCTCAACCTCAAAGTGTGCTATTCTGGGGAGGCGGGCTGGCATTTGGTAATAATGAAGATGCCCCGCGCAGGGACACCGGACCCTTCTCACGGTCAAGTGGGTCTATTAGGGCAGTTGTAACGTTGGGCTTCAGAAAGAGTCCCCCGGAAGGCCAACCAATCCGTTAGGCTGTAGCACCAAAGGGCAGAAACATTACGTACGATGCGATCTGACTGTGAAGCATGCTAGGCATGATTCTCGTGAAATCCCATTGTCTAAATAATCTGAAATCCTACTAGTTTTGTTCACTATAATTAACTGTAGTCCCCCCCCCCCCCCCCCCCCCCCCCCCCCTCACACTTTTTTCTGTTCTAGAGAAAAACAAACATTGGTTAGCTTTTTACTGATGCTGTATAAGTTCGCTTTTGTTATTCTGGTGGGTGGTTGATTCAAACAAATTGAAAACCATTATCCTTTCCCTTGGAACAAGATATTTTTAAAAAAATCAAAAATCAAAGTTAGTAAGTTTTTTTGGTTTTGTTAACTCATTTAATGTAAGACATGCATTTGCGTTAATTGCGGGGAACGTTCAAAGTGGGATAAGAGTCAAGGACGCCTCGACAGCATGCTATTTGTTGTTTTCTGTTGGTGGTGGTGGTGTTGGTTTTTGTCTTATATTGTTCACCGTGGATGAAAAGGTACATTGAGAAAACTAAGGACAAAACTGGCTAATAAAGAGACTTCACTTCGCAGCTGAGAACAAAACAAGACGCAAAAAAAAGAGAAACCCAACATGTGTGTGTGTGTGTGTGTGTGTGTGTGTGTGTGTGTGTGTGTGTGTGTGTGTGTGTGTGTGTGTGTGTGTTGTGTGTGTGTGTGTGTGCGCGCGCGCGCGCGTGCGTGCGTGTGTGTGCGTGCGTGCTTGAGTGTGTATGCGCACGCGCGCGCGCATGTGCGGATATGTATGTGTGTGTGTGTGCGTACCTGCGTGCGTGTATATAATCGATGGCCTAGATATTGTGCTTTTGCCCTCCTCCCCCACCCTCCCACCCCCAAAGATAGATGCTAGTTGGCATACCACGTTGTTATTGATTGGAACTTTGTTCTGTTGTTTCTTACATTCTTCATGACTTCTTTTTCTCCCTGAGATTACCATTATGCCAACGTTGACAATGTCACAACGATCTGAAGTTATTTTCGCTTACTAGTTTGTGTGTGCAATAATTACATTGGTCCTCTCGCGGATACCATGATCTACAATAACCCTAGGGTCCCCCGTTATAACCATATATATTCTTTGTTAGCATGCCACACAACCTATTCAGATCCTGAATTTTGAACCGCCAGTGCAAACCTCCGCCAAGGAGAGACTCACAGAACCGAAATTCCCTTCCTTCGTGTCCGAGCTGTATCTCATGAACCAGTGGGTAGAATGGCTTCAAATGTTGTATGGTAGTGTAACATGGCGAGTACAGAAATAAATACTTGCAATAAAATAAAAAAGAAGAAGCAGAAACAGGGTTATTTTAGACTAATGTGCGCATAAGGACAAAAAGTCCGCGAGAAGACTAACATGCGTGCATGCTTTTTTTTTTTTTTTTTTTTTTTTTTTTATAATGCGCAGGTCTCTTTCTCTCTTTCTGTCTGTTTGTCTGTCTGTTTGTCTGCCTGCTTGTGTGTGGAAAATGGTGAGATAAGGGCAATGAAGGGGAGGGGTGGTGGTGATGGGGATAAATGAGTATTTTCCAATGAGCATTGTGTCGTGCTCTGACTGTGTCACACTACATTGTAGGAGTGGGGATGTATCGGAGATGAACCATCTCATGCGATTTTGGAGGAGCATAGTCCATTGATGTATTATTGAACCTATTACAAAAACTAATAACTTGTATCAAACAATGACTGCAGAAATATAATAAAGGGGGTTTTGCTTTTTATATTTATGCAGTCTTTTTTTTATGCGAGTTATTAGTTTTTGTACTAAGTTCAATAATATGTCAATGGACTATCTAAAGATATTCCGTTTTGACTCCAAGCCATCGCAAAGCAGAACATTATTTGGAAGATATGTTTTTTGGGAGGAAAATGGGCAGGGGAATAGGCCAATAAGTCAGAAAGATAGTAGATGATAGTAAGAAAAGACCCCCCAAAAGACAGACGAAGAGGGTGTTAGATCAGGAAAGTTGCTAGCACAGAACTTCCAGAAGGTGGGGAAAACTATTCTATTTTTTGGAGGGGGGGGGCGGGGGGGGGGGGGGGGCGGGGGAATAGGCCAATAAGTCAGAAAGATAGTAGATGATAGTAAGAAAAAAGAGACAAAATAAGACAAGACAACGAAGACAGGGTGTTTAGATCTCAGGAAGTTTGCTAGCACAGAACTTCCAGAAGGTGGGGAAACTATTCTATTTTTTTGGGAGAGGGGGGGGGGGGGGAATAGGCCAATAAGTCAGAAAGGGGGTAGGGGAAAAAGACAGGCAAAAGAAGACGAAGAGGGTTGTTAGATCTAAGTCAGAACTTCCAGAAGGTGGGGAAACTATAGTATGGTTTTGGGGGGGGGGGGGGGGGGGGGGGGGGGGCAGGAGAATAGGCCATAAGTCAGAAAGAAAGTAATGGATGATAGTAAAAAAAACGACAAAAGAAAAGGCAGAGACGAAGAGAGTGATGGATCTGAGGAAGTTGCTAGCACAGAACTTCCAGAAGGTGGGGAAACTATTATATATTTTTTGGAGGGGATGGGGGGGGGGCAGGGGAATAGGCCAATAAGTAAGAAAGATAGTAGATGATAGTAAGAAAAAACAAAACACCCAAACTGGCAGAGACGAGAAGAGAGTGATGGATCTGAGGAAGTTGCTAGCACAGAACTTCCAGAAGGTGGGGAAACTATTATATGGATAGACCCCCCCACCCACCCGGTAACCCCCCTCGGGCAGGTTCCCGAGCAGCCCTCTAGAATAGTCGTTTTAGCGCAGGCACTGCAGGATCGTTGTCTCCTCACAAAGGCTGTCTGTTGGTCGCTGGGGGCCATAGCATGCGGCTTATAGTAGTTGTATTGGTAGTTGGTATCTTCTGGTCACAGAGACTTTTCTTTGTGAAATTCGGGTTGCCCCCACTTGGAGAGCGCGTCGTTACAAGCGCAGCGCCACTTTTTGGGTTTTTTTTTTTCTTTGGGGGGGGGGGGGGGGATGAGGAAAGGGGGCCGGGGCAGACTTGGGAAAACTAGCTATCAATTTGGTCATACCAAGCAGCGGGATTTCTCCGTTGCTCTTATTGACTTTTAACTGCCGTGGGATGTTTACGTGCGTAAAGTTAAAGCGCTCAGGTCAGGCTAGCTTTAAGATATCATACGAAGGACTGGATGGTTCAATTCGATGTTCCCGTCGAACTAAGAAAGAAAGGGCTGAGGCCGGGATTCAAACCCGGGTTACTCACGCTTTGGAATTGGCAGGCGAGCGTTTTAGCCACTCTGCCACCTTCCTTTGTAATCCTTGTGTCACCTGTGTGCAGTCGTCTGCGCACAAGTAGGGAGTCTCTCTCTCTCTCTCTCTTTTTCTCTCTCTCTCTCTCTCTCTCTCTCTCTCTCTCTCTCTCTCTCTCTCTCTCTCTCTCTCTCTCTCTCTCTCTCTCTCTCTCTCTCTCTCTGATACAAAATCACATGCTTTGCTTATATTTGTTGAAAGTTTCATGTATTAGTTGTTTTTGTTTGTTTTTTAAGAGCTTATTGGTTTGATTTTTTTCCTTGCACCCCTTCCCCTCTGGTCCCTTATGACACGGGCTACGGCCTATTCATTAAAGTGGTTCGTTCGTTCGTTCGTTCTCTCTCTCTCTCTCTCTCTCTCTCTCTCTCTCTCTCTCTCTCTCAGTGTCTCTCTCTCTCTCTCTCTCTCCGTCTCTCTCTCTCTCTCTCTCTCTCTCTCTCTCTCTCTCTCTCTCTCTCTTCTCTCTCTCTCTCTCTCTCTCTCTCTCTCTGTCTCGTCTCTCTCTCTCCGTCTCTCTCCGTCTCTCTCTCTCTCTCTCTCTCTCTCTCTCTCTCTCTCTCTCTCAATCGACTTGCTGACTGACACTGAGACATGATTTGCCTGGCCACACACACACACACCCCGCGACACAGCACAACTACCACCAAGCCACACACCCCAGCTGAGTTGATCCCTATTACTTCACCTCACTCGTTGAGCCGATTCTCTGTGCGAGTGAGTGGTGGCTGACTCACTCTCTAAAGAGTACGTCCAGATAGCTGCTGAAAAGTAACCGCTATTCCGACCGCGAAACTGGGCTGAAACTATCATGGATATGTGATCCTTCCATGTGTAGTAAGGGTAGCCAATTTCGCTACTGTGGAAAAGTGGGGTGGAATTTTTTATTTTATTTTTATTATCGAGGAGTATTTGTTTTGCTCGTGAAATGTGATTTGAAACTTGTGGAGATTATATAATAATCTACTAAGATAGCTCAGGAGGAAATTGGGAAAGCGCTGTCCTTGAAAACTGGCTCTGAATTTGTTTATTTGTGGTGAAACTTTGCCCAGTGTGTGTGTGTAGGAGAGATTATAGTGTTTTTTTTGGTTTTGTCCGCGGATTTTTTTTTGGGTGGTGGTGGTGGTGTTTTTCTTTCTTGTTAGTGGTGAGAGCACTGAGAGTGAAGTGTAAGGAAAAACATTCACCCACCATATCCCCCCCTCGCCCAATTCCCCGCCCCCCCCCCCCCCCCCCACCCACCAAACATCCATTCACCCGTGACGCCCCACCCCCACCAAACATCCATTCACCCGTGACGCCCCCCCCCACCCCCCCCCAAAACATCCATTCACCCGTGACGCCCCCCCCCCCCCCCCCCCAGTGGAATAAAACTTACAATCAATAATATCAGAGCCCAAGCAAAAACCATTTCTCGGTTCTGCCGTAATCACTGATTGATTCGGCGAGTTTGATATTTTCGTTTCTTTTGTTTTTGATTTCTTGCATGCTGCGACACGAAAAAGCCTATTATTTCGCCTAGTCGGACGTCCCAGGCCAGTCTAGTGTTATGTTGTGGTAGTTTCTTCTCTGCAAGCAGTTGTGCGTGATTGTGTGTGTGTGTGTTTCTGGTTTAAACCCCAGGTGGGAGCAACCCGAATTTCACAGAGACGCCTCTGTGACTATAAAGTACCTAATACCTGATGATTTTGTTGCCCCACGTTTTGCACTGCAGCGACATAAATGAAGTACCGAGCCAAGTGTGGATATTATTATCCTCTTTCCGTTTGGAATTTACTTCATTAGAAAAGAAATCGTGTGGAAAACTGATTATATACTTTGAAAGCGTTGTGATTTCTATTTGGTTTTATTTATCATTTTTTGTTCCCTCTGTAGAATTTTGGGTAAAGGTCAAGATGTGCCACCCCCCCCCCCCTACATTTCTCGGTTAATTGTATTTTTCCGTTTTTGCCTTTCTTACCATCCATAAAGCTGTATTTTAGGAACCTTTTTTGAATACTAACCCTATCCCTAACCCTAGCCCTAACCCTACCCCCCCCACCCTATAAGACGGAAAAACGCAACGAACCACAACTGTGACAAATCGCGGTGTACTGCAGTACATAGTGGGGGGGGGTTAGGGTTAGGGTTAGGTTTAGGGCTAGGGTTAGGGTTAGGGTTAGTATTCCAAAAAGAGAATTAGCTGAAAATGTTCCTAAAATACAGCTTTATGTATGGTAAGAAAGGCAAAAACGGAAAAATACAATTAACCGAGAAATGCAGGGTGGGGTGGTGGGGTGGCACGTTTTTTTTATATGAAATATTTGTTTATTTGTTGTTGTTGGTTTATTGTCCTGCCTGTTTCTTCATCACAGAACTTGTTGATTCTGCTGCCACCATGTTAGAAACGGTTTCGGGTGAGTTGTTGGTATAATTTTCCAAACTGTTAGCTCAAATCTGTGAACATTGGCCCATGTATGATCTGACACGTTTAATGTTTGACTCGCATTAATCCAAATAAAAAAGATCTGTTTTCACTCTATTTAAAAAAAACCTCTTTGACTCACATATTAATAAAAAAAATGACTGACTCATTTGAACCCTTTTGCCGCCAATGTCGCAATTATGCACCACAATGGTTTAACACCCATGTCACTACAAGCCATCAAATCAGGGCCTGTTATCTGAAGACCCTGTTCTCTGAATTTTGGGAGGTAAAGGCATGCCTAATGTTGTACATGTCACAGAGGAATTCCCTATATTGCAAATACGTTTCTTTTTCTACCCAGTTAAGTTTAATGGTATTTTTTGGCTGCAGAATGGACGGCGGCGAAAGGGTTAATCCCAAAACGTCTGAATGTTAACATCACGTGTATTGATTAACACGTGTTATTAACGCGCTAACGGATTTCTTTGATATTGATGTGATTGTGAAGTACAACACAAACATACAACAACAACAAAGGTTTTCTGTGACCATAAAATACGTACATTTTACCACATAAAATGATCGAGTCTGTCGCTCTGAGATTATGGTGGAAGTTTTCAAAACCAAAATGGCGTAAAACTTCGTTGTCTGTGACCCAAACCTTGAATTCGTGTTGTAGGAGTAAGCACAATTAAACTCTTTATCAGAGTGGACTGATTACTAAATTATTATAAAATAAAAAAAATACCGCGCACTCTTTCGACTGTATTAACCCTTTCAACGCCAGCCATTCTTCAGCTAAAAATCTCCATTAAACTTACCTGGGTAGAGAACAGATGATGTCTGCAATATTGGGGATTCCTCTCTGACATGTATAAAAAGGGCCTATCTTTACCTCCCAAAATTAAGAAGATATTGTCATTGGATACCAGACCCTAATTTGATGCCTTTCAGTGACGTGGGTGTTAAATCATTGTGGTGCCAAGAGGCGACAGTGGCGATGAAAGGGTTAATAAAGAACCAATACAACAACAAAAAAGCTGAATTGGAGCATTATTGTAAGATAAGGAATTTGGGGGGAAAGGTAGGTGATATCTCTCTTGTCCCCGTCTCTCTCCCTCTCTCTCCCTCTCCCTCTCCCTCTCCCTCTCCTTCTCCCTCTCTCCTCTCCCCCTCCCCTCTCTCTCCTCTATCCACCCCCTCTCCCCTTCTCTCCATACCCCCCCCCCCTTTCTCTCTTTTTGATAAGCGAAAGTAAGGCTTAGAAAGTTAGAGAAAGAGTGATTCATACGAAAGAAACCATGTGATTGAAAGGAACTCAAGTAGGGATAGAATAAGAAGGTGCTTGGCGTGTGTATAATAACCAGAGAGAAAGAAACGACACGAAACGAATTTGTATTTATACAGGGTAATGATATGAGAGAGAGAGAGGGGGGGGGGAGAGAGAGAGAGAGAGGGATAGATAGAGACAGAGATAGAGAGTCATAGAGACGCTAACAACATAATTTGGAAAGAAAGAGAGAGAGAGAAAGAGAGAGAGAGAGAGAGAGAGACGAGAGAGAGAGAGAGAGAGAGATAGATAGAAACACAGATAGAGAGTCATAGAGACGGTAAAAAAACATAATTTGGAAAAGAGAGAGAGAGAGAGAGAGAGAGAGAGCGAGGATAGATAGAAACACAGATAGAGAGTCATAGAGACGGTAAAAACATAATTTGGAAGAAAGAGAGAGAGAGAGAGAGAGAGAGAGAGAGAGAGAGAGAGAGAGAGAGAGAGAGAGAGAGAGAGGGATAGATAGAAACACAGATAGAGAGAGTCATAGAGACGGTAAAAACATAATTTGGAAGAGAGAGAGAGAGAGAGAGAGAGAGAGAGAGAGAGAGAGAGAGAGAGAGAGAGAGAGAGAGAGAGAGAGAGAGAGAGAGAGAGAGGGATAGATAGAAACACAGATAGAGAGTCATAGAGACGGTAAAAACATAATTTGGAAGAAAGAGAGAGAGAGAGAGAGAGAGAGAGAGAGAGAGAGAGAGAGAGAGAGAGAGAGAGAGAGAGAGAGAACGAGAGAGAGAGAGAGAGAGAGAGAGGGGGGGGATAGAAACATACAGATAGAGAGTCATAGAGAGGTAAAAAACATGATTTGGAAGAGAGAGAGAGAGAGAGAGAGAGAGAGAGAGAGAGAGAGAGAGAATCGAGAGAGAGAGAGAGAGAGGGATAGAGACATACATTGGATAGAGAGAATCAGAGAGAGAGGAGACAGTAAAAACATGATTTGGAAGAGAGAGAGAGAGAGAGAGAGAGAGAGAGAGAGAGAGAGAGAGAGAGAGAGAGAGAGAGAGAGGGGGGATAGACAGAAACATTGATAGAGAATCATAGAGACGGTAAAAACATAATTTGGAAGAAAGAGAGAGAGAGAGAGAGAGAGAGAGAGAGAGAGAGAGAGAGAGAGAGAGAGAGAGAGAGACAGAGACAGAGAGAGAGAGAGAGAGAGAGAGAGAGAGGGGGGGATAGACACATACATTGATAGAGAATCATAGACAGTAAAAACATGATTTGGAAAGAGAGAGAGAGAGAGAGAGAGAGGAGAGAGAGAGAGAGAGAGAGAGAGAGAAGAGAGAGAGAGAGAGAGAGAGTCATAGAGACGGTAACAAAGATAATTTGGAGAGAGAGAGAGAGAGAGAGAGAGAGAGAGAGAGAGAGAGGGTAGAGAGAGACAGAGATAGCGAGAGAGAGAGAGAGACAGAGAGAGAGAGAGAGAAGAGAGAGAGAGAGAGAGAGAGAGGGGGGATAGACACACAGAGAGATAGAGAATCATAGAGACAGTAAAAACATGATTTGGAAAGAGAGAGAGAGAGACAGAGAGAGAGAGAGAGAGAGAGAGAGAGAGAGAGAGAGAGAGAGAGAGAGAGGAGAGACAGAGAGACAGAGAGAGAGAGAGAGACGGGACAGACAGACAGACAGAGAGATAACAAGAGCAACGCCGAGCGGCTGCAAAGTCCCCTCGCAGCATCGCCGAGAGAGAGATCGGAATGTGTCGGCTGAGAGACAGACAGAAAGAACGATCAGAACAGCACGTAACTGAATAGTTTTCTATATATATAGCCTTGGGGTTCGGACCCGTGATTTGAGAGAGAGAGCGATCATGAGCACAGAGAGCACAGAAAAATTCATGACAAGTGATAGACCATTCAGAAGAAATGTTGTGAAAACAAGCGCGAAATCGCAATAGTTTGTGGAGCGGTGATTTTTGAGACTCCAATCATGAGTTACCTCCCCTGGATTTTCAATAATTTTAATCTGAGGAGAGAGAATGTTATCTCTGCACCATTTCGAGACTTTTTAGAGATCTTTTGGAAGACATTTAAAACTATGATCCTAGATAGAGAGAGAGAAGAAGACCGCAGACAGACGACAGAGAGAGAGTGAGAGAGTGAGAGAGAGAGATTATTTTGTACGCTTTAAAATACATCAG
>CM065706.1:1921892-1924392 GCA_017654935.2 Phymorhynchus buccinoides | reverse complement strand
ACTCCCAGTCAATCACAATGCACAGACAGACAAACAGACTCCTAGACAGACTCCCAGTCAATCACAATGCACAGGCAGACAAACAGACTCCTAGACAGACTCCCAGTCAATCACAATGCACAGACAGACAAACAGACTCCTAGACAGACTCCCAGTCAATCACAATGCACAGACAGACAAACAGACTCCTAGACAGACTCCCAGTCAATCACAATGCACAGACAGACAAACAGACTCCTAGACAGACTCCCAGTCAATCACAATGCACAGACAGACAAACAGACTCCTAGACAGACTCCCAGTCAATCACAATGCACAGGCTGTCTTTTTTGTCATATAATTGGTGGCTACCTGGATACCTGGGTAAATAATGAGAGAGAGTGAAAAAAGGGAAAACAAACACACATACGCACACACACAGAGAAGACGAAATGGTTGCTATCTCCGCCGACTGGCTTGATGGGAAGATGTGGACTAAAGGGAACATTGACTGGAAAAATGGCTGCCAACCGTTTTGCCAGAACTATTAATTATCTCTCTCTGCACAATCTGTTTCGTAATATTGGCCAGGATGAAGCCAAACAGTAGTTGCTTCTTGTCCAATTTTGGTCACGTAATATTATTGGTAAGATGTCATGGAAATAACTGCGCCAACGCTGTCCAGTCTGTTTCGCAATCTTGGCCGAGACGAAGCAATTGCTTCTATCTGTTCGAAACGTGTTATTGTCTTGACGTAATAAGCGCACGAAGTAATAACAAAACTGAAGCAGCAACAAGCTAAGCTTATGGCGAGCTCGGTACTACAAAAGAAAAATGCACATCGGACCATATTGATGCACTTATTATACATCTGTATTATCATACTTATCATACATCTGTATTGTTACTAATTCGGGACTTTACTGGTGTTGCACTGCCTCCGGGCATTGCCTCCAGGATCGTTCCCACCATCTTTATATCTACTAATATCCCATATTTGTCTGTTCCAGACCGAAGGACGTTAAACAGATTTTCATTCAGACGATATTGATGCTCAAGCAATGGCTTCTCGTGTTGTTTTTTTGCTCCTTTCGTTGCCTGCTTTTTGCTCCTTTTGCTCTGTTTGCTGTTTTCTTGTTTGTCTGTGTTGATAAAGGCGCTTTCTGCCGAAATATCCAGTAGTTTTTGTTTTTCTCTAGTGAATAAAATAAGGTCACTTTACACTTGTGTAGTTGTTTGTTTGTTGTGTATTTTCGTTTTGTTATAGTCAATGGTGTAACAACTACACGGTGTCAAATTATCAACATTTTCTGTAAGCAAGTTGCTGTCGAATAAGGGGGAAAAAGCCTTCTTTTGAAAGAAAAATAAAATCTCCCTGACAAATTGCCAATTTAGTCTAATTTACACCTTACTCCCCGTGTTAACTGTTTAAGACTCGTCCATGATTACGATGCCAGAATACACTATCTAACTGTTAAAAAAAACCCACGTCACGTGTCACATTCCCTCTTATGCTAGGAAGATTTCTTAAAATTTCTTACCAGCTATAAGAGGGAAAACACGTGAAAACCGTGATTTTGACACGTGACGTGGTGGGTCTTTAAATGATATTATTGTTCTCGGCTAACAACCCGAAGGTACTGTCAGCTTTCTTTATGCCTTGTAATATAACGCCTTCACAGCTTCAGGTTGTTTTCAAACTTCATAGGCCATATGACCCCCCTGGTTACAGAGAATGATGGGTCAATTTCCAAGATAATGGGCCAGCAACGTGTCGCTGTAAGTAGTACTACGTTTGAATTTTGTTGCACGTTTCATGGGCCAGATGACCCCCTTGCTGCACAAAATGAGGGGTCAAATCACCATCAATAGGGGGTCAATGACCCGGGCCTGCTGACAATCTGAAGCTCTGCGCCTTCTGGATTTTACCGGGAAGAATGATACATAATGAATATATGATTATCATAAATATACTTTCTTGATTTTGGCACTTCGTGTTCTATGCTTTCAAACTCTTTCGTTCCTGAGAACCGCTTTTGAGGTTGAATGGGAGCAACTGCAGATTCCTAGCTTTATAGAGCTCTCTATCTCCCTGTTCCTGGGTTTCCAGAGAGAGTAAAACTGAACAGACCCTTCCGCCTTACCTCTCCAGAGCTCTTCACACCTACACTCCTTCTCGCTCACTCAGGTCCTCAAACACAAAACTTCTGAAAGTTCCAAAAACAAATCTAAAATCATTTGGTGACCGCAGTTTCAGTTTCAGTGCCCCTGCTGTTTGGAATTCCCTCCCAGTCGATCTCCGCCATGAACCAACTATCTCTACTTTCAAAGCTAAACTCAAGACACACTACTTTCAAAGCTCATTCGGTTTGTAAATGTTTCCTTCTTGATCTTGTACCTGGGTGAATGAATGGGTGATAATGTTTTGTGTGACTGCGGGTGTATCAGTGAATGGAAGAGCCTTCAGTGTAAAATAATTATAGAAAGGCGCTATAGAAATACTATCAATTATTTATTATTT
>CM065706.1:1891892-1914392 GCA_017654935.2 Phymorhynchus buccinoides | reverse complement strand
TAATAACCTTTTTGGAATACTAACCCTAGTCCTAACCCTAACCCTAACCTCAACCCTATAAGCCGGAAAAACGCAACGAACCACAACTGTGACAAATCGCGGTGTACTGCAGTACATAGTGGGGTTTAGGGTTAGGTTTAGGGCCAGGGTTAGGTACAGGGTTAGTATTCCCAAATGGTTATTAGCTAAAAATGTTCCTAAAATACAGCTTTATGTATGGTAAGAAAGGCAAAAACTAAAAATACAATTAACCGAGAAATGCAGGGGGGGGGGGCACATCTTTACCAAAACCCGGATGATCAGGGTTTTCTAGTCTATGTAAATATCAAAGCGTTCTTACTTTATGTCCTGTTTTGTAAAAAATGATATCAACATTATTGTGGGGAAATCACTTCGCTTTGGGTCATGTAGGAGCGCTTGTTAAGACAGAGGGTGAAGTGTTCGTCCAAATGCTGGTTTCTCTTCTTTAAGGACAAACTGTCCCGTTAAGGACACACACTGGGACAGGCAAATGGCATGGGAAGCAGAGGGTGAAGTGTTCGTCCAAATGTTGGTTTATTTTCTTTAAGGACAAAATGTCCCGTTAAGGACACACACTGGGACAGGCAAATGGCATGGGAAGCAGGGGGTGAAGTGTTCGTCCAAATGTTGGTTTCTCTTCTTTAAGGACAAAATGTCCCGTTAAGGACACACAGTGCGACAGGCAAATGGCATGGGAAGCAGAGGGTGAAGTGTTCGTCCAAATGTTGGTTTCTCTTCTTTAAGGACAAAATGTCCCGTTAAGGACACACTGGGACAGGCAAATGGCACGGGAATCAGAGGGTGAAGTGTTCGTCCAAATGTTGGTTTCTCTTCTTTAAGGACAAAATGTCCCGTTAAGGACACACAGTGCGACAGGCAAATGGCATGGGAATCAGAGGGTGAAGTGTAGAGAGAGGCCTCACAGATTACCCCAGGATGGCTGCCGGCATTGGTTGATGGAAGGAGATAGAAATCGAAGACGAAATTGGATTAAGGACATCCATCGTACGTGTAAGTGCTCACCGCATTCGTACATCCACGCATACACGCTCTATATACTAATGTACGCGCGTATGCGTGGATATGCTTACACATACGTGCGCCTGTGCGCGCCCTCTTGTATTATATACACACACATACACGTGCACACACCCACGCGCACACACACACGCACAGGCACACACGCACGCACGCGCACGCACGCGCACGCACACGCACGCACACGCACACGCACGCACACACACACACAACAACAACAACAACAACAACAACAACAACAACAACAACAACAACAACAACAACAACAACAACAACAACAACAACAACAACACATACAGTATTTATACGGCGCTGAATCTTGATAGAAATCAAATCAAAGCGCACACACACGTTAGCATTCAAAGCGCATTCAAACACAAACGCAATACAACGCGAACACACACAGATAACATAAATGGAATACAGCAGAAACAGACCCAATGGCAAGAGAGAGAAGACAAAGAGAGAGGAGCTCTAATGACGGGGGAACAGGTGGGTCTTGAGGTCAGCTTTGAAAGCAGAGAGAGCCGGTCGCTGACGGAGGGAGAGCGGAAGTCTGTTCCAGGAGGTCGGTCCCGAGACAGCAAAAGAGCGCCGACCAACAGTTGAAAGCCCAACACACACACACACTCTCTCTCTCTCTCTCTCTCTCTCTCTCTCTCTCTCTCTCTCTCTCTCTCTCTCTCTCTCTCTCTCTCTCTCTCTCTCTCTCTCTCTCTCTCATCCTTTATGGACCAACAGAATTGAATGAATTCTGCTTAACGCCCTCCGGTCTGGAACAAACACATATGGGACATTAGTAGATATACCGATGGTGGGAACGATCCTGGAGACAATGCCCGGATGCAGTGCAACACCGGGAAAGTCCCGAATTTGTAACAGTAGTACAGATGTGTATGTTGTAATATAACAACAGAATGATCTAGTTTTGACATTTCATAATCTACCAGGAAGTCATAGACAGAGTGTGTGATGCTGTTGAAATTTTGCACCAAGATAGTCACTATCCCTGGTCACGCATGTTCAAAATGTCGAGTCAATGTCGGGTCTGCTTACGCCGCGGTTTGTGAAAAGGTTAAGCGGCGTATATCGCGCGCGTTGATAAATCGATTCGCTTCCGGTTTGGCACACAGATAGTCACCGTCCCCGGTCATCTACCTTCCAAATTCGAAGGCAATCCGGCCAGAAATACCGGAGATACGGGCGCCGAGAGGCCGGTGGATACGCGTTTCGCGCATTTGCCAAACCGCGCAAATGACACGGCCGCCTTGGTTGCCGTTGCCATCGCCACTTTATTATATGATGTCCGTCTTCCTGAATGTACAAGTTCTGCAAAGCATTCTGTGGGCTAAGCACTCGATTGGTATGCTCAGGGCATTAGCACTGGCTCTAAGTTCAGAAGCCAAAGGGATGAGTTTGCCTTTTGTGGAACTTTGGTTATTAAAGATCCTCCAGATCACGTGTCAAAATCACGGGTTTGACGTGTTTTTCCGCTTATAGCTGGAAGGAAATTTTGTTTTGACCAGGTTTCACTCCCATACAATTGCCCCCAAATTCGAACCGTAGCATCGTTTTAAAGAGCAGTCTCAATTTGAAGTTGGGGACATGTGTATGTGGGTCACAGCTACAGTCACGCCGTCTATGGCCGTGCACCCTAGAGGGGCCAATGGGTTAGCAGTCTGCCTCAGTCTGCATCATTATGCCGTCACAGTACCGCATGCTCCTAGTCCTGATGTCCATCTGCTGTTGTGGCAGTCATTGTCGGACACGGCCTAGTGGCACGCCGTCTATGGCCGTGCACCCTAGAGGGCCCAATGGGTTAGCAGTCTGCCTCAGTCTGCATCATTATGCTGTCACAGTACCGCATGCTCCTAGTCCTGATGTCCATCTGCTGTTTGGCAGTCATTGTCGGACACGGCCTAGTGGCACGCAGTCTATGGCCGTGCACCCTAGAGGGCCCAATGGGTTAGCAGTCTGCCTCAGTCTGCATCATTATGCTGTCACAGTACCGCATGCTCCTAGTCCTGATGTCCATCTGCTGTTTGGCAGTCATTGTCGGACACGGCCTAGTGGCACGCAGTCTATGGCCGTGCACCCTAGAGGGCCCAATGGGTTAGCAGTCTGCCTCAGTCTGCATCATTATGCTGTCACAGTACCGCATGCTCCTAGTCCTGATGTCCATCTGCTAAATGACTCCCCTCCCTCGGCGGATGAACTACTAACCACCATCACTGAGAGGGAAAGAGGGAGGGAGCGGAAGAGAGAGAGAGAGAGAGGGAGAGAGGGAGAGAGGGAGAGAGAGAGGGAGAGAGAGGGAGAGGGAGAGAGAGAGAGGGGAGGAGAGAGAGAGAGGAGAGAGGGGGAGGGAGAGAGAGGGAGGGAGGAGAGAGGGAGGAGGAGAGAGAGAGGAGGGAGAGAGGAGACAGACAGAGAGGGAGGGGAGAGAGGGAGAGTGGAGAGGGAGGGAGGAGAGAGAGGGGAGGGAGAGAGAGAGGGGGAGGGAGGGAGGGAGAGAGAGAGACAGAGAGGGAGAGAGAGGGGGGGGGGGGGGGGGACTTGCGTTAGTGACTTCCATTCGACATTCTGTGCGTGTCTGTGAAGACCGTAATGCGAAGTATATAACTAAATGAGTTGGTCTGGGCGAACGAGATGGGGGTGCTGTCCGAAAAAGATGCATAGTGCCTGTTACATGTTCCTTCACCACCACTCGCTTTATAACAATCTTGAGAATAAAATGTGTGCCTGTTACATGTTCCTTCTCCACCACTCGCTTTATAACAATCTTGAGAATAAAATGTGTGCCTGTTACATGTTCCTTCTCCACCACTCGCTTTATAACAATCTTGAGAATAAAATGTGTGCCTGTTACATGTTCCTTCACCGCCACTCGCTTTATAACAATCTTGAGAATAAAATGTGTGCCTGTTACATGTTCCTTCTCCCACCACTCGCTTTATAACAATCTTGAGAATAAAATGTGTGCCTGTTACATGTTCCTTCACCACCACTCGCTTTATAACAATCTTGAGAATAAAATGTGTGCCTGTTACATGTTCCTTCTCCTCTTTCCTACATGTTCCTCACCACTCGCTTTATAACAATCTTGAGAATAAAATGTGTGCCTGTTACATGTTCCTTCTCCACCACTCGCTTTATAACAATCTTGAGAATAAAATGTGTGCCTGTTACATGTTCCTTCACCACCACTCGCTTTATAACAATCTTGAGAATAAAATGTGTGCCTGTTACATGTTCCTTCTCCACCACTCGCTTTATAACAATCTTGAGAATAAAATGTGTATTGAAAATCATAGAACCGGAGGATTTGCCAGAATTCGACGGAAGGTTTTTAAATGTGATGTTTGTGTTTTTGTTTGAGGGCAGGATGAAAAAAAACCTTGTTAGCTTATTCTTTAGCTCTCAGTAAAGATCATGTTGACTTGACTTGACTTGACTTGACGTTTATTTGACTTTACGCAGCAACTTAGCGACGACACTAAGATAGAGGGGATCACATAACCACATGAATGTTTATTCAAATACTCCGTAGGCTGCCAGCCTTATTTTGAATGTGATACGAAATGTAGAAAAAAGAGCTATTTTTTTAAAATCATTTTCGCTTAAGACGTGGGGAGGGTAGGCTGGGTCTGGGTGGGGGGTTACGTTTGGTGCAGATAAACCCAGCTTTAGAACACAGAGGCTCTGTGTGGTGCAATGACAGATCCCTGAAGATCGCTTCGTCTTCCAGACATAACAGAAAAGAGACCTGGGTTCAGAACAGAGGAGTGACTTAAGCGGCATACACACTGCGTATGATTAGATTCCAATGCGATCCGATTGTGATATTTGCATGGGTGCAACTCTTCCTGGTATACAAGGATTTCCTGTTTTTGAATTTTACCAGAAAATAATTTTTTGTTTTTTTAAATGTATCAAACAAGATCTTTGTGTTTCTACGGTATTTTTCAAACACTTTAAAATAAGCATTTGTATAAATTGTTGGAAAAATCAAACTAAAATACCTTCATAAATCATGTTTTGCTTCAGCTGCAGGGGGGACATTACCCCTAGACCCTAGCCTTTCATTTTTTTTGATTTTGTGTAGTTGCACCAATGCATTTATGAGGCATGATTCTGGTTAAATTCTGTCTAAATTAATGATTCTGATGAAATCCTACTTAGTTTTGTTCACTATTTTAATTTGTAGCCCCCCCCCCCCACCCCGTACACAATCTGATGAAATAATCTGTAATTTTTTGTATGTAAGGCATTTTACGTAATTCGTATATCGGGGGAGGGCGGGTCTACTTGAGTAACGTGAATGAAAGTAGAATTATTTTTAGACGGGAAGTATTTCACGCGAATCATGACTCGCAGACATCGTCACAATCGGATCGCATTTGGGTCGAATCGTGTGCAGTGTGTCCGCCCCTTAAAGACCCCCCACGTCACGCGTCACATTCCCTCTTATGCTTGGAAGATCTTTTAAAGACACACTGACGAACCACGATTAAGTCCTTTGTTTTTTTCTGGGTAGCTGTGACCCACATGCAAATGCCCCCAACTTGCTCTTTAAAATGATGTTTCGTTTTCAATTTGGGGGCATTTGTATGGGAGTCAAACCTGGTCAAAACAAGATTTCGTACCAGCTATAAGAGGGAAAACATGTGAAACCCGTGATTTTGACACGTGATCTGGTGGATCTTTAAGATTTTTGTACCAGCTATAAGAGGGAAAACACGTGAAAACCGTGATTTTGAAACGTGACGTGGCGGGTCTTTAAGAGTAGGGGAAAGCCACAGAGGACAGAGAGGTCTAGAGGGTGGAGATGGTCTTTTTTTGGTATATATCAAACGGAGCTCTGTGTTGGTGTGTGATAGCCCATATTTTCTTTGCTGACAGCTGTTAGGTTGATAGTTTACACTGCGCTGCGTTATATTGCTTATGCCCCAGCCCTGGGCAGAAAATAGCGTTCTGCTAAGCTAAAGCGCTTTGCTGTAGCGCCTCTGTGCAGCAGTTGAATGCGCTTTTTTTTTTAATTGACAAAAGGGAAACTGAAGGTTTTTTTTGTTTTTTTAAAAATTTGCGACTTTCACTGTTCTTTTCTCGTCTAACCATTGTAATAAACAGATTGGGTTAAAAAAACAAAAAGAAGAGAAAAAAAAAAGAGCTAAATGTCCCTGCGTGAATTTGTGGCTTGGAACCCCATTGAAAAGCAAGCCTCCTATTCACTTTTGGTATTTTTGGTAGGTTGGTATCTTCTAGTCACAGAGACTTATCTCATTCACGGAACGCTACGTTTACCGTCCGACTTCAACAGTTGCCATCTTGATACTATCAGGAAACAATCTCCGAAACGATGTTTCAGGTGTGAATGTATATTAAGGAAAAAACCCCCAAAACCTTCTTTATACTTAATATTAACAAGAAAAAAGACGAGACAAACTTTTATCTTTTTTATGTTTTATTTATCTTTATTTACAGGTAATCACTGTTTATTATACATGAATGTTGAAGCATGCATATATATATGAATGTTATTTGTAAATGTATGAAGAAGGAATAAATTTAATACCAAAACGATGTTTCAGAGCGTTTGATTGAAGCACAGTTTTCGGAGGGAAAAAGCGCAAAAATTAGATGGTGCCCGGAATTATCGCGTGTTGAGCGCCGCGCAGCGCTGCGCCCAAGAAACCCTCCTTTGTTTTTGCGTGGTTTTGCAGCGTTGGCAGTGCTGCTTTTACGGTGTATTTGTTAAAGACCCCCCACGTCACGTGTCACATTCCCTCTTATGCTAGGAAGATTTCTTAAAGACACTGACGCACCACGATTAAGTCCCTTGGTTTTTTTTCTGGGTAGCTGTGACCCACATACAAATGTCCCCAACTTCAAATTGAGGATGCTCTTTAAAATGATCTTTCGCTTTGAATTTGGGGGCATTTTGTATGGGAGTCAAACCTGGTCAAAACAAGATTTCTTACCAGCTATAAGAGGGAAAACAACGTGAAACCCGTGATTTTGACACGTGATCTGGTGGTAGGTCTTTAAGATTTCTTACAGCTATAAGAGAGAAAACACGTGAAACCCGTGATTTTGACACGTGATCTGGTGGTAGTCGTTTTAAGATTTCTTACCAGCTATAAGAGGGGAAAACCCGTGGTGATTTTGACATGTGATCTGGTGGTAGGTCTTTAAGATTTCTTACCAGCTATAAGAGGGAAAACCCGTGAAACCCGTGATTTTGACATGTGATCTGGTGGTAGTCTTTAAGATTTCTTACCAGCTATAAGATGGAAAACCCGTGAAACCCGTGATTTTGACACGTGATCTGGTGGTAGGTCTTTAAGATTTTCTTACCAGCTATAAGAGGGAAAACACGTGAAACCCGTGATTTTGACATGTGATCTGGTGGTAGGTCTCTTTAAAGATTTCTTACCAGCTATAAGAGGGAAAAAAAAACGTGAAAACCCGTGATTTTGAACATGTGATACGTGGTGGTGGGTCTTTAAGATTTCTTACCACCTATAAGAGGGAAAACCCGTGAAACCCGTGATTTTGACATGTGATCTGGTGGTAGGTCTTTAAGATTTCTTACCACCTATAAGAGGGAAAACCCGTGAAACCCGTGATTTTGACATGTGATCTGGTGGTAGGTCTTTAAGATTTCTTACCACCTATAAGAGGGAAAACAAAACGTGAAACCCGTGATTTTTGACATGTGATCTGGTGGTAGGTCTTTAAGATTTCTTACCACCTATAAGAGGGAAAACCCGTGAAACCCGTGATTTTGACACGTAACGTGGTGGGTCTCTAAGGCTTAGCAAGCCGGTTATTGGACACTTTATGGCATGATGCTCCACTGAGCAGGGAAAAGTGTGGGGTTATCGTGGAATTACGTGAAGGAAAATCGCTTTTATTGTATAGACGTGGTAGGCAGCTTGCACAGGCCGATTTGCTTAGTCTACATAAGAAAGGCAGATTGCGTTGGCCGATTTGCATAGTGTACATAAGATAGGCAGCTTGCGAAGGCCGTATTGCATAGTCTACATGAAGGGAAGAAACATCTTGTATCATATAATAAAAAGCCAAGTGTCCGCGTGTCTGTGTGTGTGCCTGTCTGAAACACAAAACGGGCCTTATAACTCCGCCGTTTTTCGACCAAATCGCTTCAAATTTGCTGTGAGCCCTAACGGGGCGATGGCAACGGCAACCGAGGCGGCCGTGTCATTTGCGCGGTTTGACAAATGCGCGAAACGCGTATCCACCGGACTCTCGGCGCCCGTATCTCCGGTATTTCTGGACCGATTGCCTTCATTTGGAAGGTAGATGACCGGGGACGGTGACTATCGATGTGCCAAACCGGAAGCGAATTGATTCAGAAACGCGTGCGATATACGCCGCTTCACCTTTTCACAAATAACTCCGCAGTTTCTTAGCCGAATCGCTTCAAATTTGCTGTCAGGCTTGCTGTGGCCCAAACAAAGGGGGCAAAGCCTGGCAGCAAATTTTGAAGAGAATCGGGAGAGAGCGTCACTCTCAGAGCAGCGCCAACGGGAAACGGGGCCTTATAACTCCACCGTTTCTTAACCGAATCGCTTCAAATTTGCTGTACTCAGCGTTACCAGTTCTTGGCGTTACCGTTACTAGGCGTTGCCGTTACTAGGGAGAGCGCATCACTCTCAGAGCAGCGCCAACGGGAAACGGGGCCTTATAGCTCCGCCTTTTCTTAACCGAATCGCTTCAAATTTGCTGTACTCAGTGTTACCAGTACTTGGTGTTGCCGTTTCTAGGCGTTACCGGTACCCGGAGTTGCGCTAGTTTTACATTAAGCATGCCAGGCAAGACTTCCATTAGCCAAGTTGCATATTATTGAACTGGCATGTCAGAAATGTCTTTGTAGCTGATTTCTCCAAAACGTGTGTGTGTGTGTTGTGTGTGTGTGTGTGTGCATGTGCGTGCATGCGTGCGTGCGTGCGTGCGTGCGTGTTTGAGAGAGAGAGAGAGAGAGAGAGAGAGAAGAGGAGAGAGAGAGAGAGAGAGAGAGAGTGTTACGCTAGGCCTACAAATAAAACTTTTCATGAAAACAAAAGTTTGCTCTGTAGTTTCACCTTCGTCTTGCTTAGGGCTTATCACACACATCGATGCTTTTATTAATCTAAATAACAGAAATCCTCCAGTCAGTTCCAGTCTTCAGGGAAGTTACAGTGCTGATGTCGAGATACTTCCCTAGCGTTCAGTAATGGTATCAGTTCTGACACAAACGTTATGCAGGAGACCCGGGACTAATTGTGATACGTAGCAGTATTCTGACGCGCTTTGTGGTGAGGCCATGCATAATCCTCATCGTTCCTCCTCTGGGGAAGGGCAGAGGGCTCAACCCATTCCAGTATCTGTCATTGTTCCGACACGTCGTGTCCCGGGGACTGGAGTCCCTCCCTCCCTCCCTCCCCATGGACTGGAGTTAGGGTCGTTGACCATCAAGTCAGTCCCCCTGCAACCTAGCAGGGACATTTAATAGTGTGTGTATGTGGTGGTGGTGGTGGTGGTGGTGTGTGTGTGTGTGTGTGTGTGTGTGTGTGTGCGTGCGTGTGCGTGTGCGTGCGTGCGTGTGCGTGTGTGCGTGTGTGTGCGCGTGTCTCTCTCTCTCTCTCTCTCTCTCTCTCTCTCTCTCTCTCTCTCTCTCTCTCTCTCTCTCTCTCTCTCTCTCTCTCTCTCTCACTCTCTCTCTCTCTCTCTCCCTCCCTCCACCCCCTCTCTGTCTGTCTCAGAGTCTATCTCTCTCTTCTCTGTTTGTCTGTCTCTGCCCCCCCCCCCCCCCCCACCTCTCTCTGTGTGTCTTTCTGCTCCTGTTTCTCTCATTGCAGTCGTAGATCAGAGCTACTGTTCTACAAAATAGATGGCTTCTGTAGCCTCTAAGAGAAAAGGGGAAATAACCGAGCTCAGAGAGATCGCCCCCAAAAATTAGTATACTGAGTGTCTTTGGATCACCCACAGAGTTATGAGGGAGGCGTTAATGGCATTGTCACATCATTAGACTAGCACGTTAGTTAGAAAACAGTTTAACTGCAATTGTGTCTACTTGTGAAAAATTCAAAGAATTACGGTTTGTTTGAAAACCGTTTAGCTGTAGACGTGCACTTTAAAAAAAAGGAGAAAACCCCCAGTGAAATTCGGGTTGCTCCCACCTGGAGAGCGCGTCGCAGCCAGAGGCTCGCCACCCAATTTTTAGTATTATTTTTGCATGCGAATTTTGTGTGACTGATGAGGAAGGAAAGACAACTTAATGACAACTTTTTCGTTGCCACTGGGTTTAGCGTATGCTAAGTGCATGGGCACACGGGACCTCGGTTTATCGTCTCATCCGGAAGTTGTGGTCTAGTGGGATTTTAATTGTGGAACCGTTTGCCTTAGTCCGCTTATCCAGCTCCTCGGACTGTTTCTTTCTGTCTGTCTCTTTCTGTCTGTCTCTTTCTGTCTTTCCGTCTCTCCCTCTGTCTCTTAAGCTCTCGGTCCTCTTTCTCTATCTGTCTCTCTGTCTCTGATTAGTCCCCGAGCCGAAGGTTCGGGGAGCTATTGTTTTTGTCTGGTCCGTCCGTCCGGTGTCCGTCCGGCGTGCCTCCGTCCGTCCGGCTATTCGTCCGTTTTTCTCAAAAAACTATTCAGTCTATCATCATGAAATTTGGTATACTAGTTTGCCAAGATGCAAGCTATCCACTGATGTTTTTAGTTTTACATTAAGGTCAAGGTCGCGCCAGTTACGGGGTTCAAACCCCAAAACACATAATCGCTAATATCTCGCGAAGTTTTGCATCTATTTTAATGCAGTTTTTCCCCACAACATTTCTTGATGAATGGTCTATAACACAGTTGTCATGAATTGTTCTGTGCGCGCGTGTGCGCATGATCGCGCGCGCTCAAATCACGGGTCCGAACGAACCCCAAGGCTATATATAAAAAAACTATTCAGTCTATTATCGTCAAATTTGGTATACTTGTTGCACAAGATGCAAGCTATCCACTGATGTACTTAGTTTTACATTAAGGTCAAATTTACGCCATTCCGATTTCGGAGTACCTAGGCGATGCTGCGAGGGGACTTTGCAGCCGCTCGGCGTTGCACTTGTTCTGTTTCTCTCTCTCTCTCTCTCTCTCTCTCTCTCTCTCTCTCTCTCTCTCTCTCTCTCTCTCTCTCTCCTCTCTCTCTCCTCTCCCCCCCCCCCCCCCCCTATGCTTGACCTTTTATTTCCTCGCTGCAATCTTTGGAAATGCAAAGCAGCTATTCTTATCTTACTGGAAGAAGGCAAAACACACACAAAAACCAACCAAACAGATGTATTTTTTGGGGTGTATATTCTAAAGCAGAATCAATGTTTTTTCTAGTTGCTGTATTTGGAAAGCAATTCAGGAGTCACAAACTGTACAGTAGAACCTCCCTTATAAGACCTTCAAAAATCGTCCAATATGGGGTCTTATAAGGGAGGGGTCTTATAAGGGAGGTAATTTTAATACTTACAAAGAAGGGCAATGCCTCAGAGAAGTAGGTCTTATGTGGGAGGGAGCCTTATAATGGGAGGTCTTATAAGGGAGGTTCCACTGTAGTAGGACTGGAAGTGTTTTTGTGTGTTGGACGACGAAATGTTGCAGGGAATAGAAAATTGCGAAGCAACATATAGTAATCATATAGTAAAAAGCCGAGTGTCCGTCCGTGTGTGTGTGTGTGTGTGTGTGTGTGTGTGTCTGTGTGTCTGAAACACGAAACGGGCCTTATAACTCCGCCGTTTTTCGACCGAATCGCTTCAAATTTGCTGTGAGCCCTACCGGGGCGATGGCAACGGCAACCTAGGCGGCCGTGTCATTTGCGCGGTTTCGAAAATGCGCGAAACGCGAATACGCCGGCCTCTCGGCGCCCGTATCTCCGGCGTTTCTGGACCGATTGCCTTCACATTTGGCAGGTAGATGACCGGGGACGGTGACTATCGGTGTGCCAAACCGGAAGTTCAGAAACGCGCGCGCTATACGCCGATTTACCTTTTCACGAATAACTCCGTATAAGTATAATATTGTGGGTACGTGGGGTGGGGTGGGGGTGAGTGGTGGAATTGCGTGTGATTTTGTTGTAAGCCGATCTTAATTCTTATGACACATGAGACAAAAAGATTGAGTTGAAAGGGGTGTGTGTGTGTGTGTGCGTGTGTGTGTGTGTGCGTGTGCGTGTGCGTGTGTGTGTGTGTGTGTGTGTGTGTGTGTGTGTGTGTGTGTGTGTGTGTCTGGCTGTTTTGAGAGAGAGAGACAGATAGAGACAGAGATAGTCAGAGAGAGAGAGATACACACACACAGACAGACAGAGAGAGAGAGGGGGAAGGAAGAGAGAGAGAGAGAGAGAGAGAGAGAGAGAGAGAGAGAGAGAGAGGGAGAGAGAGAGATAACTCAAACTCAACTCAAAACTCAACACACAGACAGAGAGAGAGAGAGAGAGAGGGGAGAGAGAGAGAGAGAGAGAGATCGAGAGAGAGAGAGAGAGAGAGAGAGAGAGAGAGAGAGAGAGAGAGAGAGAGAGAGCACAAAAGATGCTGCGGATACTGATTAGGCTGTGTTCGTAAAGATCTCGTTTAGTGTTAAAAAAAAAAAAAAAAAAAAAAAAAAAAAAAAAAAAAAAAAAAAAAAGCAAACGCTTAGAGGCTTTCTGGAATTTCTCCCTGAAAGGAGAAACAATTAAGATGATGATAATGACACAGAACAGCAAAAATAACGCAACCCCCCCCCCCCCCCACCAACCCCAGCCTATAATATAAAAAAAATCACAGCTTAAAGAATTCGTCTCGCTGTCGTCATCCCATAATCGATTACTTGAGCCCCAAATGGCCTTTTTTTTAGTTCTTTTTTTTTTTTTTTTTTTTTTTTTTACCCAAAGACCTCCTCATAAGGAGTGGTTGAAGTGATAATGAAATTATATTCCAAGAGAGAGAGAGAGAGAGATGGAGAGAGGAGAAAGAGAGAGAGAGAGAGAGAGAGAGAACTCGTCCAGAGAGAGAGAGAGAGAGAGAGAGAGAAAGAGAGAGAGAGAGAGAGAGAGAGAGAGAGAGAGAGAGAGAGAGAGAGAGAGAAAGAGACGGGGAGAGAGAGAGAGAGAGAAAGAGAGAGAGAGAGAAAAGAGAGAGAGAGAGGAGGTCTAAGAGAGAAAGAGAAAGCTACAAAGAAAAAAATAGAAATAGTGAGATGAGATAGAAAGAAGACGGGAGAGTAGAGCGAGAGAGAACTCAAAACTCAACACAGCAGACAGAGATAGATCGGTGGGGGTGCGACGAGAGAAGCAGAGAGGGCTGAGAGCAGAGAGGAAAACTCAAACTGTTCAACACCAAATTGGACACATGAGAGAGTCGCAGGGGACGGAAGAGAGATCTCTCTCTCTCTCCAGCGTTTCTGTCTGTTCTCGCTCTGAGAAGAGAGAGTAGAGGGAGAGAGAGAGTAGTTCTAAAGAAGTTTGTAATAGAAATAATAGGGGAAATGGCGGGAGGGTGGGTGGGCGTGGAGGGGGTGGTGGTGATGGATTTGGATAAAGAGGGAAAGAAGAAATTGTTGAAGGAAAAAAAGAGAGGAGAGAATTGGAAGTTAATGCACAGAAACCCCCAAAGAATATTTTTTTAAAGAAGTTCTTTATACAGGAGGGAATGGCAATAAAGGGTAGGGTAGGGGTGAGAGTCATTGATTGTTTTTCTCATTTCTGTCTGTCTGTGTCTGTCTGTCTCTCTCCCCCTCTCTCTCTCTCTGTCTCTCTCCTCTCTCTCTCTCTCTCTCTCTCTCTCTATCTCTCTCGCTTCTCTCTCCCTCTCTAGCCTCTCTCTCTCAAAATCTCTCCAATAAACTCTCTCTCTCTCGCTCTCTCTCTCCGTCCTTCACCGAGTGCTCTTCCATTCTCTCTCTCTCTCTCTCTCTCACTCTCTCTCCTCTCTCTCTCTCGCTCTCTCTCTATCAAAATCTTTCAGATCCTTATGTAATACACACAAGCGCTCACACGTTCAGTCTTCAGTCATCTCTCTCTCTCTCTCCGACGTCTCTCTCTCTCACTCGCTCACTCTCTCTCTCTCTCTCTCTCTCTCTCTCACTCTCTCTCTCTCTTCTCTCTCTCTCTCTCTCTCTCTCTTCACAAAATCTTAATCCTTATGTAATAAAGTTTTTCAGTCTTCAGTCTCTCTCACACACTCGTCTCTCTCTCATCTCTCTCGAACTCATCTCTCTCTCTCATCCTCTCTCTCGTCTCTCTCTCCTCTCTCTCTCTCTCCCTCTCCCTATCTTTCTCTCTCTTCTCTGTCTCTCTCTCTCTCTGTCTCTGCTCTCTCTCTTCTCTCTCTCTCTCTCTCTCTCTCTCTCTCTCTCTCTCTCTCTCTCCCTCTCTCTCTCTCTCCCTCCCCCCAAAAAATCGTATCCTTTATGTAATATAGTTTTTCAGTCTCGATCTAGTCTCTCTCTCTCTGCTCTCTCGCTCTCCTCTCTTAGCCTCTGATCTCTCTCGTCATCTCACACAAACTCTCTCTCTCTCTGTCCTCTCTCGCTCACTCTCGCTCTCTCTCACCTCGCTCTCTCTCTCGCTCCTCTCTCCCACTCCCCCCCCCCCCCAAATCTTAATCCTTATGTAATATAGTTTTTCAGTCTTTCAGTCTCTCACTCTCTCCTCTCCTCGCCTCCCTCCCTCTGTCTCTCCCCTCCCCACACACATCTTTCTGCCTTGTGCTCTCTCGTCTCTTCTCCCCTTCTCTCTCTCTCTCTCTCTTTCTCTCTCTCTCTCTCTCTCTCTCTCTAACTCTCTCCTCTCTCTCTTTGTCTCTCTTTTAATCCTTCTGTAATAAAGTTTTCCTCTCTCTTCAGTCTCTCTCTCTCTCTTCTCTCTCTCTCTCTCCCCTCCTCTTTCTCTCTCGCTCCTCCCTTCATCTCTCTCTCTCTCCTGTCTCTCTCTCTCTCTCTCTCTTTCTCTCTCTCTCTCTCTCTCTCTCTCCTCTCTCTCTCTCGCTCTCTGTCTCTCTCTCTCTCTCTCTCTCTCCTCTCTCTCTGTCTCTGTCTCTCTCCTCTCTCTCTCCTCATCTCTCTCTCCCTCCCAGAAAAAAAATCTCTCTATGTAAAATGTCCTCGTTCCTCTATCTCCTCCTCTCTCTCTCTTTCTCTCTCTCATCTCTCACTCTCTCTCTCTCTCTCCTCTCTCTATCTCCCAAAAACTTCTAGAACTTTCTCCTTATGTATATAGTTTCTTTCTCAGGGTCTCTCTCTCTCTCCTCTCCTTCTCTCCTCTCTCTCTCTCTCTCTCCCTCATCCAAAAAAAAAATCTCTCTCTCTCTCTCTCCCTCCTCTCTCTCCTCTTACTCTCTCTAATCCTTCTGTCTGTCTCTAACTCCTCAGTCTCTCTCGCATCGTCTCTAGTCTCTTCAGTCTCTCTCTCTCTCTCTCCTTCTCTCTCTCTCCTCCCGCTCTCTCCTCTCTCCCTTCTCTCTCCCTCTCCCTCCCTCTATCCCTCTCTCCCCCTGTTGGGTTGGTTTTGTTCTCGTGTCGGTCTCACCGTCCCCTCTCCCCCTACTCATCTTCCCTCTCTCTCTCTCTCTCTCTCATCTCTTCTGCCCCTCCTCACGCTACCCTCCCCCCTAAACTTTTTAATCCTTATGTAAATATATTTTTTCTTTTCAGTCTTCAGTCTCTCTCCGTCTCTCAATCTCTCTCTCTCTCTCGTCTCTCCATCATACTCTCTCTCTCTCTCCGAACTCCTCTCTCTCCTCTCTCTCGCGTCTCTCTCTCTCTCCCTCCCTCCCCCAAAACTTTTAATCCTTATGTAATATAGTTTTTTCCCCAGTCTTCAGGCGCTCTCTCTCTCTCTCTCTCTCGCTCTCGCTCTCCCTCTCTCTCTCGTCCACATTAATCGCTCCTACTCTCTCTCTCTCGCTTCTCTCTCTCTCTCTCATACTAATCTCTCTCTCTCTCTCTCTCGTCCTCGTTCTCTCTCTCTCTCTCTCTCCTCTCTCTCCAGATCTCAAAAAGCAATGTCTTGTTGAAATGTACTGACTGCCATACTGCACAATGTGTTTGTTTATTCCTGTGCTTATTGGCCAGAGGCTTAATCTGTAAAATAGTTGTATTTTTATTTTGGGTTTGACACTCTCTCTCTCTCTCCTCACCCCCCCAGGACAATCGCTCTCTCTCTCTCTCTCTCTCTCTCTCTGTCTCTCCCCATCTCTCTGTTAGCCTCTCTCTCTCTCCCTCTCTTTCTCTCTCTCACTCTCTCTCTCTCTTATATCTCCCCCCCCCACTCTTCGTACTCACCCTCCCCCCCCCCTCCCCCCTTGTGTTTCCTCTCTCTGTTTCTCATTAGGAGGGGAGGAGTCTTGTGTAAATCTAGTTGCAGGAGAGGAGTGAACTGATTTTGTTTTGCTCGCTTCTTCATTCGATTGTTTCCACACTACGCTTCATTTCTTGCTTTCTCCAAATGAGATTCTGTTTATGTAACGCGCACACATGTGCACGCACAAACAAGCGTCAAAGCACACAAGCGCGCGCACACACATCCACACGCACGCACGCACGTGCGCGCACGCACACGCACGCGCGCGGCACAACGCGCCCTACGCACACTACACCGCACACGTACGCAACGCACACACACACATTTTTGTCTGAATCACTTTTAGTGGAAGGACGTTAAATTGAGTAACACACACACACACACACACACACACACACACACACACACACACACACACACACACACACACACACACACACATGTATTAATAAATGCACGCGCACACAAACAGCAATGTACTCAGAAGTATACACACCTGCGCATGCGCACACACACGCACACACACACACAGACAGACAGACAGACACACAGACAGACAGACAGACACACACAGACAGACAGACAGACACACACACACACACACACACACGCACGCACGCACGCACGCACGCACACACGCACACACACGCACGCACGCACACACGCACGCACGCGCGTGCGCGCGCGCGGATGGATGGCTTGATGTAAAAAAAGAATAATGTAATGCTTATTCGATGTTCATCTGCAAATAAAATTTTGACTTTGACAGACACATGTATTAACGAATGTACGCGCACACAAACGGGAATGTGCTCAGAAGTATGCTTACATGCGCATGCGCGCGCACACACACACACACACAAACACACACGCACCCCACCCACCCCGAGCACACGCGCGAACATACACCAAAAAACAATAAGCAAAAGAACAGAATTCCAAAGAAGACAAAGCAAGCGGCTTCAGTTTCATTACGTGCGTGTTTCATTCACCAGTAACTATACAGATTTTTTGTGCTTGGAATCCAATAACGGGCCGGTGTATTGAAACAGAGTTTTAGATGGGGTTTTTTTAGACTCAGGAAACTTCTTCTTCTTCTTCTGCGTTCCCAGGCCATATGGCCATAATGGGTATGGTACGTATGTGTCCGGTTTTCAGTTTTCACTGGTCTCCCCCGCTTGCATACAGCCGACACATTCCGATTTGGGGGGAGCTCAAAGGAGAAAAAGTATTTGGAAGATTTGTTTTGAAAAAAGGCAGGCGAATGGGCCAATGAGTCAGAAAGATAGTTTGACGATAGAAAGCAAAGGGAAAAGGCAGAGTCCAAGAGAGTGGCCGATTAGAGGAAGTTACAAGCACAGAACTTCCAGAAGGTGGGGGAACTATTTTTATGAAACACCCCCCCCCCCCCCCCGGTATCCCCGCGGGGAACTCAGGAAACAAAACCCCAACTGTTAATGTGATATGTTTTTTCCCCACGCCTTTTTCCTTTCCTCCCAATTCTGGTGTGTGTTTCCTTCTCAAATCCTTTCTTTCTACGACACATTTCTATATAGACATTGCACCACACAATGCACGATGCAATAGAGTGGGAAACAGTACAACGAAACACAGTAGACTATGGATCGGTTACAAAATAATTGAACACAACACAGATGTGTAGAATACACTATTTATGTGTACTACAATGCAATGCAGTTCAGCATGGCACAGCGCAATAAGAACAGACGACGGTCTTGTCTGAATAAATGAACAGACTGTTTGCTGAACAGAGGAAACTAAGGCCAAACCTTGACAAACCAGTTGTTCTGTCTCTGTCTCTGTCTCTCCGTCTCTGTCTCTCCGTCTCTGTCTCTCTCTCTCTCTCTCTCTCTCTTTCTCTCTCTCTCTCTCTTTCTCTCTCTCCTCTCTCTCTCTCTGTCTCTCTCTCTCTCTCTCTCTCTCTCTCTCTCTCTCTCTCTCTCTCTCTCTCTCTCTCTCTGTGTGTCTATGTCTGTCTTTGTCTCTCTCTTTCTCTCTCTCTGTCTCTTTCTCTCTGTCTCTCTCTCGTCTAAAAAAAAAAATCTCTCTCTCCTCTTTCTCTCTCTCCCTCCATCCCTCTCTTAAAAACAACCCCTCTTTTCTCTGTCTGTCTCCCGCCTCTCTGCCTCTGTCTGTCTGTCTGTCTGTCTCTCTCTCTCTCTCTCTCTCCATATAAGAAAGATCTCTCTCTCTCTCTCTCTCTCTCTCTCTCTCTCCTCTCTCGTCTCTCTCTCTCTCTCTCTCTCTCTCTTCTCTCTCTCTCTCTCTCTCTACTCTCTCTCTCTCTCTCTCTCTCTTCGCTCTCTCCCCCCTGTCTGTCACGTGCATCAGACAAAGTCATGACCTTTTGTCTTTCTTCTGAACGTCTTTATTTTATGCGCCTCGCCCATCCTATGTGCTGCGTGGTTATGTTATGTGTGCTATTGATTATACTGCCTCTATGCATCAACCACGCGCGAAAAATCATAATGGGAATCGATATTCATGACATAATGAAACACCACGCTGCGCTACCCTGCCTTCACCTTTTTGGCTCACTCGTGTTAATGTAGTTGACACGAAGTGAGTCTATAGTAATGATAGTTGTTTGGGTTGTGTGTGTGTGTGTGTGGGGGGGGGGGGGGGGGGGGTTGGGGGGGGTGTGTGTTGCGTCCGTGGTCTAATCTCCAAACTTTAACGTTGGCATTTTCTCGGGAAATAGAAGGCGTACATTGTTCAAACTGTGCGCACATATAGATGTCTATGCAGGTTTTCAAATAATAATGATTTGAATAATTAAATACTTAAAACAACCCTGTAAACAGATAACAAACAGATAACATTTTAGATTAGTGGGTTAGAGAGTATTGAACAGGCAACATGAGTTAAGAAACTCATCAACACTGAAAGCCTCGATAGCTCATTGGTAGAGTGTCTGTCTGTCGTGCCAATGGTTACGGGTCCGATTCTCGGCACGGGCACTTTACAAATTTTTTTTTTATATAGTTGTATCCATTAACGATAGTTTCATTTGTACTTTAAAACGTTATTGGCAATCTTGTACTTTAGACCCCCCCCCCCCCTCAATCTTTGTTTGTTGTTGTCCCACATGTGCTTGTTCGAGTGAGCCGTGAAGGCTTTGGCTCTTGTTTGTTGTTGTGATGGTAGGTTTTAGATGACGAACGTTTTATGAATGTTCTTCTCTGTAGACTTGTTCTCGAGAACAAAAAGGTATTGAGTCTCAGTGAGGCTTTATGCCGAACATTCTCTGCCCCTGTCTCGTGCCCTGAGATGCGAACGCCACCTACTTAAGATTATCGCCCTTGCCTGTAGCCACATACAATTATCTGCTCCTGACTCGTCACCAGGGGGCAAGTTGGAATTGAAGAGGGTTGTGGACAAGTGGTATAGTGTGAGTAAAGTAGCGAACAACGACCTACCAGACAACAAAGCATATACAGCTTTACCAGAGTAGCAGTTCGAAAGATGAACGAAACGAAACAAAGACAAGAAGAAGAATAGAAGAAGAAGAAGAAGAAGAAGAAGAAGAACAAGAAGAAGAAGAAGAAGAAGAAAGAAGAGAGAGAAAAGAATAATAAAAGAAGATCAAGAAAAAAGAAGAAGAAAGAACTAAATAGAAGAAGAAGAAGAAGAAGAAGAATATAAGAAGAAGACAGAAGAAGAAGAAGAAGAAGAAGAATAAGAAGAAGAAGAAGAAGAAGAAAATATGAGAAGCAAGAAGAAGAAGAAAGAAGAAGAGAATAATAAGAAGAAGAAGAAGAAGAAGAAAGAAGAATATAAGAAGAAGACAGAAGAAGAAGAAGAAGAAGAAGAAAAGAGAAGAAGAAGAGGAAGAAGAATAAGAAGAATAAGACAGAATAAGAAGAAGACGAAGAAGAAGAAGAAGAAGAATATAAGAAGAAGACAGAAAAGAAGAAGAAGAAGAATATAAGAAGAAGAAGAAGAATAAGAAGAAGAAGAAGAAGAAGAATATAAGAAATAGAAGAAGAAGAAGAAGAAGAAGAAGAAGAAGAATATAAGAAGAAGACAGAAGAAGAAGAAGAAGAAGAATATAAGAAGAAGACAGAAGAAGAATATAAGAAGAAGACAGAAGAAGAAGAAGAATATAAGAAGAAGACAGAAGAAGAATATAAGAAGAAGACAGAAGAAGAAGAAGAAGAAGAAGAATATAAGAAGAAGACAGAAGAAGAATATAAGAAGAAGACAGAAGAAGAAGAAGAATAAGAAGAATAATAAAGAAGAAGATAATAAGAAGACAGAATAAGAAGAAGAAGAATATAAGAAGAAGAAGAAGAAGAAGAATATAAGAAGAAGACAGAAGAAGAAGAAGAAGAAGAAGAATATAAAGAAGAAGAAGACAGAAGAAGAAGAAGAAGAAGAAGAATAAGAAGAAGACAGAAGAAGAATATAAGAAGAAGACAGAAGAAGAAGAAGAAGAAGAAGAATATAAGAAGAAGAAGAAGAAGAAGAATAGAAGAAGAAGACAGAAGAAGAAGAAGAAGAAGAAGAAATAATAAGAAGAAGAAAGAAGAAGAAGAAGAAGAATATAAGAAGAAGACAGAAGAAGAAGAAGAAGAAGACAGAAGAAGAAGAAAGAAGAAGACAGAAGAAGAATATAAGAAGAAGACAGAAGAAGAAGAAGAAGAAGAAGAAGAAGAAGAGAAGAAGAAGAAGAAGAAGAAGAAGAAGACAGAAGAAGAAGAAAAAAAAGAACCAAATAGAAGAAGAAGACATGAGAAGAAGAAGACCAAGAAGAACCAAAAGAAATAACTAAATAGAAGAAGAAGAATAGAAAAAGAAGAAGAAGAAGAAGAAGAAGAAGAAGAAGAAGAAGAAGAAGAAGAAGAAGAATGCTGCACAGGTAAGAAAAGAGACACCTTTGAAGGGAAGAGAATTATTGATCATCCCCACCCCACCCCACCCCACCCCACCCACCCCAATGTTTCTAATGACACCTTTCTCTCTGCCTCTGTCTGTCTGTCTGTCTGTCTCTGTCTCTGTCTCACGCGCGCAACAGTCTGTCTGTCTCTGTCTCTGTCTCGCGCGCAACAGTTAAGAGCAACACCAGCAGCAACGAAATCGTCTCCCATTTACCTGTTTCAATTCCAAGCAAGGCGTGAACTGAATGGCGAGAGGAATTACGTATTTTCTCTTTGTTTTGTTGGTTTGTTTGATTCTATTATACGCTTCTAAAAGTGGAAAGTTTTTACACAGTAACTGGAGATAGCTGGCGCGCACTCACAAACGCACCGACACAAACACATGCGCATATATTTACTCACACAGTTGCACTCATGCACACACACATCACTTGGCCAAATAACGGTTTACAAAAAATGGTATTGTGTACGCGTATCCACGTGTTCTGTCTGTCTTCTCCCTCTCTCTCTTTCTCTCTCTTTTCTCTCTGTTTGTCTCTCGCCCCCCTCACCCCCCCCCCCCCTCTCTCTCTCGCTTTGCATACTGTTTGCGTTCATATGGTGTGTGTGTGTGTCTCTCTCTCTCTCATTATCTCTCTCTGTCTCTCTCTCATTATCTCTCTCTCTCTCTCGCTCTCTTAGTAATGTTATTATGCCTCATGTAACCCCCCTCCCCACCCTCACACATGATACGGGCAGTGAGGCCTATTCATTAACATTTTCTACTTCGACTTCTCTCTCTCTCTCTCTCTCTCTCTCTCTCTCTCTCTCTCTCTCTCTCTCTCTCTCTCTCTCCCTATCTCTCATTCTCTCTCTCTCTCTGTATGTGTACGCGTGTGTGCGCGCGCGTGTGTGTGTATGTGTGTACGTGCGCGCGTGTGTGTATATGTGTGTGTGTATGTGTGCGAGTGTGTGTGCCTTCATCAAGAAAAGAAAAAAAGCGAAGAATGAGAAACATAGAGAGAGAAAGGGGGGGAGGGGTGGAGAAAGAGAGACAGACAGTCAGACAGACAGACAGACAGACAGACAAATAGAGGGATGGATGTGAGACAGCGCGCAACAGAGAGGGAAAGGAGTTGTAGCAGTTGATACAGAACACAGAAATCCAATTTAGTCTCTTCAGCGATTGATTGATTTGGTTCAATCATCCCATTATCGAACAGAGGGCTAGCCGGAGGACCG
>CM065706.1:1881892-1886892 GCA_017654935.2 Phymorhynchus buccinoides | reverse complement strand
TATTGTATGGCAGCGTGTACAGCTATGATTCGAAACACTTGATGGATAGAGGGCGGAATGTTCATCTCTGAAGTCCTGCTGCTGTCCTGCTCTCTCTAGAGTCTCTATCCTGTTGTATCCTATTGTATGGCAGCGTGTAGAGAACTATGAGCCGAAACACTTGATCAATATGGGCAGAATGTTCTTCTCTGAAGACCCGTTACTGTCCAGCTCTCCTTAGAGTCTCTTTACACCGTGGCATCATAGTGTATGGCAGTGTGGGAAGTTCAGGACCCAGACGTGTTCCACGAGGTTTTCTTCTCTGAAGACCCGTTACTGTCCAGCTCTCCTTAGAGTCTCTTTACACCGTGGCATCATAGTGTATGGCAGTGTGGGGAGTTCAGGACCCAAATGTGTTGCACGAGGTTTTCTTTTATGAAGACCCGGTATTGTCCAGCTCTCTTTAGAGTCTCTTTACACCGTGGCATCATAGTGTATGGCAGTGTGGGGAGTTCAGGACCCAAACGTGTTGCACGATATTTTCTTCTCTGAAGGCCCTTTATCGTCCATCTCTCTCTAGAGTCTCTTTACACCGTGGCATCATAGTGTATGGCAGTGTGGGAAGTTCCACGAGGTTTTCTTCTCTGAAGACCCGGTATTGTCCAGTTCTCCTTAGAGTCTCTTTAAACCTGTTTTCCCAGGGAGAAAGGTGGCAGAGTGGCTAAGACGCTCGCCTGCCAAATGTAATGCGTGACTGCAGCGTGAGTGACCCGGGTTCGAATCCCAGCCTCGCCCTTTCTTTCTAGTTTGACCGGAAAATCGAACTGAACGTCGAGTCCTTCGGATGGGGACTTAAAGCTAGACTGGCCCGTGCGCTTTACGCGGCAGTTGAAAGTCGGTAAGAGCAGGGAGAAATCCCGCTGCCTGGTATGGCCAAATTGATAGCTAGGTTTTCCAAGTGTGTCCACCCTGTGCCCCCCAAAAAAACAACCCAACCATAACCAAAAATGGGTAGGCGCTGCGCTTGAGGCGACGCGCTCTCCGGGGGAGAGCAGCCCAAATATACCAAATGCCAAATAAAACACCACAACATAGGCAACTCTGTACGTGGATTAGGCGCACTCGCTCACACAGAGGGGTGTCGAACGATAAGGAATTGGGGTGGGGTGGGGAGGGGTGGGGTAGACTTTTTCATTATATTGACGTTTTAAGAATGCCAGGGGGAAAGGGAGTGGGATGGGGTGAGGGTCGGGGCAATAAGCATATGCCTGAACGGTAGCAGACTGTGATAAGACGTCAGACCAATTGACTAAAAAAATCTTCGAGGTGAACTTCCTGTATTGGTCGGCCCGTGGACCCGTTCGCCGACTGGCAAACTTGCCATTGACTGAGGTATTTGGGGGGGGGGGGGGGGGGGGGGCTGTTCTCTCTTTATCAAAGTTTTACATGTCAGCTGACTTGTGTGTGGGTGGAGTGTGTTTTGTGCAAAGCACCGTGAACCCAAACCAGACATGGCTCGCTACTGTGTGTGTTTGTACGTGTGGTGTGGTGTGGTGTGGTGTGGTGTGGTGTGATATGGTTTCTGTTTCTGTGGGTTAGTCGAAAGGGCCACTTTTGTGACACAATTTTGATTTGACAATGCTGTGTCCGCATTGTTACGCTTGTCCACTTTTCGCTGTGTTAAATGCGAGAGGAGGTTAGCCCTCCATGATGCAATTATTTTTTATTTTCTTTCGTGAAAGCGTGTGCGTTGTGATACCAAAGAAAAAGAAGTCCATGAAGGAAGTCAGTAATGGCTCACTGGTGTGTGTGTGTGTGTGTGTGTGTGTGTGCGTGTGTGCGCGTCAGACAGACTGACGTACGAGTGTGTGCACGCGCTGTCGTTTCAATATGCGAAGAGCAATCCCTCACCTGAATTCTGTCAAAAAACTTTATGTGCAAACATTGAGTTCGATCAATGATTTTGTATTAATGGAACTGCCCCTCAGTATCTCACTGACATTGTACAAACCTACACTCCCACCCGACATCTCAGATCTTCCTCCGACTCATGCCTGCTCTCCACTCCCTGTATTAAAACTAAATCCTTCGGTGAATCTTCTTTCTCGTACTCTGCTCCCTCGGTCTGGAATAGCTTACCACAACAGTGTTCGCCACTCTTCCTCTGTCCAGTCTTTCAAAACTTCTCTGAAAACTCATCTTTTTTGAAACCTCATACTCTCACCTCTAATCCACGTAGTCCTTGATGATATTACCCTGCAGTATGTGTGTGTGTGTGTGCTGCGTGCGTGCGTTGCGTGTGTGTGGGGGGGGGGGGGGGAGGGTGGAGGAGGGGGGAGGAGGGAGGGCGAGAGAGATTAATACATGTATTTTGTATTAACAGTCTCACTTATTTTTAATGTTTATATTCATTGATACTTGTCTTCATGTTGATTATTCTTGGCTTGTCTTTAATGTGTATGTTTTATCTGTATGTTAGTGTTTAGGCCTTTGTTCAGCGCTTTGAGCACCCTGCAAAGGGAGTTAAGCGCTCTATAAATAACCAGTATTATTATTATTATTATTATGTGTAGGGGAATAAAGGTGGGGGTGGTGAGGGTATGAGGTTATGTTGTATCGAGGTGTGAAGAAGAACTTTCAGGTATATAGGTGTGGCGATCACGCATGTTCCCATTCTATGTGTGTTTGTGTGTGTGTGTGTGTGTGTGTGTGTTGTGTGGTGGTGTGTGTGGTGTGTGTGTGCGTGCGTGCGCGTGCTTTGTGCGTGCGTGTGTGTGTGTGTGTGCGTGTGCCGTGTGCGTGCGTGTGCGTGCGCGTGTCCGTCTTCTCAGTCTGTCAGTGTGGATGAGGTATATGATCACTAGATATGATGTTATTATGCTGCGTCCATTTGTAAAGCGATCCTCTAACCCCACAAACCCACCCACACACACCATATCACACAACACCAATGTCCCTCTCTTCCTGCCACCCCCTCCTCCCCCGCCCAGTGTAGTGGATTGTTGTGTGCTGTGCTACCGCGGCCATTCCATTGATTTGAGGCAGCACTGTGGTCAGATACCACACTACCACTGGCCAGTGGACGAGTCTCACGGTCACGCCTGTCTCCCCCTTTGATGTCATGTTAGGGGGCTGCATTATTGAATATCATGTCCACACGGGCTTAGTCAGAACACACACACCTATTCACACATGCGCACTCACTAGCTACGCACTACACACACATATATTCACAACGCATGCGCGTACCGTACAACCACACACAACACCCAGCACACCACACCACACACACACACACACACACACACACACATGGAGAACTGGAATTACAGGTGTTGTTTTATTGCATTACGTCCGTGTATTTAGTCGGTATCCCCCCCCCCCCCCCCGCCCCCCCCCGCCCCCCCCCCCCACCCCCCCCACCCCCCCCCCCCCCCCCCCCCCCCCCCCCCCCCACCCCCCCACCCGCCCCCCCCCCGCCCCACCACACAGGCAAACAGAGCATAGATAACACACACACATACCTCACACTACACACCCACACACACTACACCAGACACACACATAAACACAGAATGACAATACTTGCAACAACCAACAGACAATCATCAAAAACATGGCTCTCACAACTAGAAAAAAAGACAACAAAATACACGAAAAAGACTCGCTCAAGAACAAACAACAGCAAACTACAAAAGTCTGTAAGAAAGTAGGACAGAATAAAACACGCAAACGCTCACGAGCAGGCAAACACACCAACAATAAAGTAACGAAACACAGGCCCACATGGCAAACGACGCATTACGGTTGGGCGGTTGTACCACGCACACCGTATGGTGGGCGCATGCATGGTGCGATTAGTAGCATTTCATTCATGTCATGGTCACATACAATCCACGGCCATGGCGCTCCAGCTCAACCAAAACCTAACTTAAAAGAAAAGGCACTAGACCACACGTTACACATCTCAACACAAGACAAAATGATGCAGATATAATTGGCTGCACATACTACTCACACTACATACAATGGAGGCTTTTATTGCCTTTGCGCACGAACCGCTACAACAAAAACCGATAACTATGGATGGCGCCTGATTATGACTATTGTATGAGGCTGCCCCCCCCGCACGTCGGCGACCTACTGCCCGCCACTGATTATGCGGCCGCGCTTGGGATGGCGCCACCACTATTGGGCGCCCCCAACTATGTGCTATGACTTTGATAAAACTATGCGCTATGGACTATGAAATGGCGCCCACCACTAGACTAAATGCGCCTTCCGCACGATGGATGTTTGATGTATGGTGTATGGGGCGGCCACTATGGCTAATGTATGGCGGCCAACTAATGGGGTATGATATGACTAAAGCATACTATATGACTATGAACTAATGATATGCGCCCGCACTGTCACCCCTCACTCCTCGGGGACGAGGATATGTGCGCTATATGATGGGTGGATATGGGGTATACTATGGCGGGAACTATGGGTATTATGATGCGTATGACTATGCGACGGCCCGCGCTATGGAATAGCTACTAGTGGACTATGTGATATTAGTCTAATATGGCGCGAAATGTATGGTATGATGGCGCCATGGACTATGGGACTATGTAATGACTATGCGCGCCACTATTGGACTTGACTAGGACAAATGGAAACTATGGGATGTATGGCGCTACGCGCACTATGAATAACTATGTGACTATGTGACTATGGGCGGCCGCCCCCCGCACCTTATAATCACCCCGTGTGTCAAAAACTCGCCCACTCAGGACTATGGGGCCTATGATAGGGGGCGATGGAACTATGGATGCGGGGGTGCGCGCGACTATGGATAGACTATGCGGCCCGCACTTCAACCCTCCACATTCATTGTATTTCCACCCATCATTTTATGCTGCATAAATATTTAATATTTATTTTATGCAGATAGATGCGAAATTGCGCCCGTGGCATGCTTTCGCTGCATTAATATTACCAATTCGTACGTTTACATTTTTGATCACAGAACACGC
>CM065706.1:1875510-1881392 GCA_017654935.2 Phymorhynchus buccinoides | reverse complement strand
TCCATCTCTATCGTCTCGATCCTCACTCTGTCCCTCGTCCATCTCGTTCTCTCTATCTTCGCGTTCTCTCTGCTCTCTCCTTCCAAACCCCCTGTCTGTGTCACGTGCATCACGTCAGCAAAGGCAGTGACCTTAGTATGTTCGTTTCGTTACACACAATTCTGAACAGTTTTATTTTATCGCCTCGCCATACTCTATGATCCCTGCGTGTTAATGTTCGTGTGCTACAATTGATAGGCTGGCCTGGCTATGCTCACCATCGCGCACGAACAATCATAATGAATCGACTATTCATCACCATAATGCAAACACCACGGTCTCCGGTGCGCATACATACTCGCCTGTTCGTCATCCTTTTTGGCTCCTCGTGTTACTTGTTAGTTGACACGCAGTGAGTCGTATACGTGATGAATAGTTATGTGGGTTGTGTTGTGTGTGTGTGGGGTGGGGGGTGGGGGGGAGGGGGGGCGGTGGGGGGTGGGAGTCAGGCCTTTGTTCTCGTTCGTTCAGTCCGTGGTCTAATCCTCCAAACTTTACTGGGTTGCGCTTATTACTCGGGAAATAGAAGGACGTACATATGTTCAAACTGTGGGCCACATAATGATTACGATGTCTATGCCGGATTTTCAAATAATAAATTGGATTTGAATAATTACACTATCTAAAACAGGACCCTGTAAACAGATAACAGACAGATACATTTTTAGATTATGGGTTAGAGAGTAATCTGAACAGGCAACAATTGAGTTAAATACACTCATCAACAAACTTCTGAAACCTCGATAGCCTTCATCTGTAGGTGTCTGTTGTCGTTGCCATGCGTTAGCCCCGGTCCAGATTCTCGGCGACGTCGGTCACTTTACAAATTTCTTTCTCTTATACTTAGTTTGCGATCCTTAACGATAGTTTCATCTCTGTACTCTTAACGTTTCATCTCGGCTGGCCCCAATCCTTTCTTCTTTACACCGACCTCCCCCCTCCCCCTTCAATCTTTCTGTTCTGTCTCGTTGTCCCACATGTGCTTGTTCGAGTGAGCCGTGAAGGCTTTGCCTCTTGTCTCCTGCATTGTTGTGATGCGTACTGTTCTTCAGAGTGAACGAACGTCTTTATGAATCGTCTCTTCTCTGTAGTACTTGTTCTCGAGAATTCACATCAAGGTATTGAGTCTCAGTCGCCCATGCCGCTGTTATGTTACATCTGCGACATTCTCTGCCCCATGTGATCAAAGTGCGTGTCCTCTATGAGATAGTTGCGAGGTGACTAACGCACCTATCCTTAACGATTATCGCCCTTGCCTGTAGCCACATCATCAATTCATCTGCTCCCTCGAAAACGACTCGTCACCAGGGGGCTTACAGTTGGAACTTGAAGAGGGTTGTGGACAAGTGTATATCTAGTGTCGAGCTAAAGTCTTCAGTCGAATCAACGACCTACCAGACAACAATCTCCCTCTCCCATACTACAGCTTTCACCAGAGTAGCAGCTCTCTGACAAGATGAACGAAACGAAACAAAGACAAGAAGAAGAATAGAACGAAGAAGAAGAAAAAATAGAAAAAAGAACATACAAAGAAGACGGGGAAAAAAAAAAGAAGGAGGAAGGGAAGGCAGAAAGAGAAGGAAAAAGGAGGAGGAGGAAGAGATTCAGAAGAGAAGAGAAGAGTAGAGAAGAAGAAGACTAAGAGAAGAAAAAAGGAAAAAAAGAAGAAGATTCTAGAAGAAGAAGGTGAAGAAGAGAAGAAGAATCGAAGATAGGAAGAAGAAGATGAAGAAGAAAAAAGATCGATTCAAGAAAAAAGAAGAAGAAAGAACTAAATAAGAAGAAGAAGTAAGAAGAAGAATATAAAAGAAGAAGACATCAAGAAGTAATAAAGAAGAAAAGAGAAGAAGAAGAGAAGAAGAAGAAAGAAAAAGAAGAAGAAGTAAGAAGAAGAAGGACGACGAAGAATAAAGACAGAAAGAAAGACACGAAGAAGAAGAAGAAGAGAATTATCACAGTCAAGAAGACATAATAATAACGTGAATATAAAATAAAAAAAAAAAAAAAGAAGAAGAAGAAGGAAGAAGAAGAGAAGAATATAAGAAGAAGACAGAAGAAGAAGAAGAAGAGAAGAAAAGAATGCAAGAAAGAAGAAGAAGAAGAAGACGAAGAAGAAGAAGTCTTAAGAAGAAGAAAGAAGACGAAGAACCAAGTAAAGAAGAAGAAGAAGAAGAAAATAATAGAAGAAGACAGAACTGAAGAAGAATAGAAGAAGATCAGAAGACAGAAGAAGAAATATCAAGAAGAAGATATGAAGAACAAGAAGAAGACAAGAAAGAAGACTCAAGCAAAGAATATAAGAAGAAGACAAAGACAGAAGAAGAAGAAGAAGAAGAAGATAAGAAGAAGACAGAAGAAGAATATAAGAAGAAGACAGAAGAAGAAGAAGAAGAAGAAGACAGAAGATAAAGAAGAAGAAGAAGAAGAAGAACAAGCAAGAAGTCCAAGAAGAAGAAGAAGAAGAAAGAAGAATATACAGATCAGATCTAGAAGAAGAAGAATATAAGAAGAAGACAGAAGAAGAAGAAGAAAGAACGAAAGAAGAAGATATAAGAAGAAGACAGAAGAAGAAATAAGAAGAATACAGAAAGAAGAAGAAGAAGAAATCATGACAGAAGAAGAAGAAGAAAGAAGACAGAAAGAAGAAGAAGGAAGACAGAAAGAAGAAGAAGAAGAAGAATAGAAGAAGAAGACAGAAGAAGAAGAAGAAGAGAAGAACTATAAGAAGAATATGAATGAAGAAGAATATAAGAAGAAGACGAAGAAGAAGAAGAAAAGAACGTATAAGAAGAAGACAGAAGAAGACTATAAGAAGAAGACATAGAAGAAGAAGGAGAAGAAGAAGAAGAAGAAGACAGAAAGAAGAAGAAGAGAAGAAGAAAATACAGAAAAGAAAAGAATATAAGAAGGAGATAGAAGAACAAGAAGAAGAAGAAGACAGAAGAAGAATATAAGAAGAAGACAGAAGAAGAAGAAGATAAGAAGAAGACAGAGAAGAAGAAAGAAGAAGAAGAAGAAGAAGAAAGACGCAAATAGAAGAAGGAAGAAGACAGAAGAAGAAGAAGAAGAAGAAGAATTAGTAGTAGAAGAAGAAGAAGATGAGAAGAAGAAATACTTCCTAAACTAGAAGAAAAGAAGTAAATAGAAGAAGAAGAATAGAAAAGTTAGAAGAAGAAGAAGAAGAAGAAGAAGAAGTAAGAAGAAGAAGAATCGCATGGGTCGGCACATGGTAAGAAAAGGAGAGACACCTGAAGGGAAGAGAAATTATTGATCATCGCCCCACCCCACTCCCACCCCACCCAACCCACCCCATTGTTTCTAATGACACTCTTTCTCTCTGCCTCTGTCTGTCTCTGGTCTCTGTCGCGCGCGCAACAAGGTCTGTCTGTCTCTGTCTCTGTCTCGCGCGCAACAGTTAAGAGCAACACCAGCAGCAACGAAATCGTCTCCCATTTACCTGTTTCAATTCCAAGCAAGGCGTGAACTGAATGGCGAGAGGAATTACGTATTTTCTCTTTGTTTTGTTGGTTTGTTTGATTCTATTATACGCTTCTAAAAGTGGAAAGTTTTTACACAGTAACTGGAGATAGCTGGCGCGCACTCACAAACGCACCGACACAAACACATGCGCATATATTTACTCACACAGTTGCACTCATGCACACACACATCACTTGGCCAAATAACGGTTTACAAAAAATGGTATTGTGTACGCGTATACCACGTTGTTCTGTCCTTGTCTGTCATCCTGTCTGTCTGCCTCTGTACAGGTCTGTCTGTCTTCGTCTCCTCTCTCTCTAATCTCCTCTCGTTTTGATCTCCAGTTCCCACCCCTCCACTATCTCTCTTTAGAATCTACTCTCTCTCTTCTCTCTCGCTTTGCAAATACTGTTTGCGTTCATATGGTGTGTGTGTGTGTGTGTGTCTCTTCTCTCATTATCTCTGTCTCTGTCTCTCTCTCATTATCTCTCTCTCTCTCGCTCTCTTAGTAATGTTATTATGCCTCATGTAACCCCCCTCCCCACCCTCCACATGATACGGGCAGTGAGGCCTATTCATTAACATTTTCTACTTCGACTTCTCTCTCTCTCTCGTCTCTCTCGGTTTGCTCTCTCGTGATCTCTCTCTCTCTCTCTCTCTCTCTCTCTCCCTATCTCCTCTCATTCTCTCTCTCTCTCTGTGTATGTGTACGCGTGTGTGTGCGCTGCGCGCGTGTGTGGGTGTATGTGTGTACGTGTTGTACGCGCGCGGTCGTGTGTATAGTGTGTTGTGTGTGTGTGTATGTGTGCGTAGTGTGTGTGTGCCTTCATCAAGAAAAGAAAAAAAGCGAAAAGAATGAGAAAAGATATGAGAGAGAGAAAAGGGGGGGGGGAGGGGGAAGGAGAGAGAGAGAGAGACAGACAGTCAGACAGACAGACAAACAGACGGATGGATGTGAGACAGCGCCGCACACAGAGAGGGAAAGGAGTTGTAGCAGTTGATACAGAACACAGAAATCCAATTTAGTCTCTTCAGCGATTGATTGATTTGGTTCAATCATCCCATTATCGAACAGAGGGCTAGCCGGAGGACCGACCTGTGGTTGAGATGGTGTGAATGTAATTCTGCTTCACGTCCTCCGGTCTGAACTGACACTTAATGGGACATTAGTAGATATAATATCAGGGCTCCCAGGGACCCCGATTTGGGGGTCTATGAAGTACTAAAATCCTAAAGGACCCTCTAAAAGAATGTGCAAGGGGTCCCAGGGATGCACTAGAAAAAAAATTATTTTTAGCATTCGCTATGCCACTGGGACCCTATATCCCTCCTCTAGAGAAGGAGTCCCTGGGACCCCTTGTTTTGCGGGACGATTGGGAGGCCTGTATGTGTACAGATGGTGGGATCGATCATGGAGGCAATGCCCCGGAGGCAGTGCAACACCAGTAAAAGTCCCGAATTTTTAACAATACAGATGTGTATATTGTAATGTGCTATAGGTTCAGTTGGTGCTTCTTGTCCGAGGCTTAGTACTAGACTAGGTTCATTGATGGCATAATTATGTAGGGGGGACTTATTGATATAGTACCTGTCACGCAATTCGTACCACCTGGTTTCCTAGCAAACGGTAGACGATTGAGGGTTAATAATTGTGTGTGAAGTTTGGACAATGAATGGGAAATATTTTATCACAACCAAAATGCAACAAAGCGGAAAACCGTTTGTAAGGCAAAACGAACTTTTATTTGGCAGCATCTGATGTTATTTTGGGTATTGCTTTTTTCCCTTGTTATTCAATGCACCAATACAAAAAATTAAAACTCTAAATGCCACTCAACAAAATCTTTAAAGTGTTAGGGTCAATGTTGTCCTTTTTGTAAATTAAAATATTCAAGGCAAAAATAACTGAGCCATAGTTAAGCAATTCGCACCTCTGTCATGTAATTCGTACCTCATACGTCTTTTCAATGGCGCAGCATCAAAAATGCATTCAAAAGCCTGTTTTAAGTGACTTCAAACTTTCGATGAGAAAATGACATAAGATTTATTTTGACGTCACAGAAACTAACTGAAACATTTAGAAGAAAGAATGGCCTATAGCTAAAGCCAAGTCACGAGCATCCTACAGTTGAATTAGTGCTATAAACCCCCTGGTACGATATCAGTAACTTGGTGGTACGAATTCCGTAACAGGTCTTGTAATTCGTACCTTTTGAAAAAAAAAAGAAGGTATTCTTACTATTAAGCCCAAAGTATAAACCTTATCTTATGATTATAGTAGACAGTTATAGCCCTCTACCAGCAGTATCCATGTTGAAAGTTTTATAGCTTTCGGATTATCTGCCCTTGAGATAGAGGTATCT
>CM065706.1:1865510-1870510 GCA_017654935.2 Phymorhynchus buccinoides | reverse complement strand
AAACTTGCCATTGACTGAGGTATTATTTGGGGGGGGGGGGGGGGGGCTGTTCTCTCTCTTTATCAAAGTTTTACATGTCAGCTGACTTGTGTGTGGGTGGAGTGTGTTTTGTGCAAAGCACCGTGAACCCAAACCAGACATGGCTCGCTACTGTGTGTGTTTGTACGTGTGGTGTGGTGTGGTGTGGTTGTGGTGTGGTGTGGATATGTGTTTCTGTTTCTGTGGGTTAGTCGAAAGGGCCACTTTTGTGACACAATTTTGATTTGACAATGCTGTGTCCGCATTGTTACGCTTGTCCACTTTTCGCTGTGTTAAATGCGAGAGGAGGTTAGCCCTCCATGATGCAATTATTTTTTTTTTTTTTCGTGAAAGCGTGTGCGTTGTGATACCAAAGAAAAAGAAGTCCATGAAGGAAGTCAGTAATGGCTCACTGCTGTGTATGTGTGTGTGTGTGTGTGTGTGTGTGTGTGCGTGTGTGCGCGTCAGACAGACTGACGTACGAGTGTGTGCACGCGCTGTCGTTTCAATATGCGAAGAGCAATCCCTCACCTGAATTCTGTCAAAAAACTTTATGTGCAAACATTGAGTTCGATCAATGATTTTGTATTAATGGAACTGCCCCTCAGTATCTCACTGACATTGTACAAACCTACACTCCCACCCGACATCTCAGATCTTCCTCCGACTCATGCCTGCTCTCCACTTCCTGTATTAAAACTAAATCCTTCGGTGAATCTTCTTTCTCGTACTCTGCTCCCTCGGTCTGGAATAGCTTACCACACAGTGTTCGCCACTCTTCCTCTGTCCAGTCAGTTTCAAAACTTCTCTGAAAACTCATCTTTTTGAAACCTCATACTCTCACCTCTAATCCAACGTAGTCCTTGATGATATTACCCTGCAGTAGTGTGTGTGTGTGTGTGTGCGTGCGTGCGTGCGTGTGGGGGGGGGGGGGAGGGGTAGGAGGGGGGGGGAGGGCGAGAGAGATTAATACATGTATTTTTGTATGAACAGTCTCACTTATTTTTAATGTTTATATTCATTGATACTTGTCTTCATGTTGATTATTCTTGGCTTGTCTTTAATGTGTATGTTTATCTGTATGTTAGTGTTTAGGCCTTTGTTCAGCGCTTTGAGCACCCTGCAAAGGGAGTTAAGCGCTCTATAAATAACCAGTATTATTATTATTATTATTATGTGTAGGGGAATAAAGGTGGGGGTGGTGAGGGTATGAGGTTATGTTGTATCGAGGTGTGAAGAAGAACTTTCAGGTATATAGGTGTGGCGATCACGCATGTTCATTCTATGTGTGTGTGTGTGTGTGTGTGTGTGTGTGTGTGTGTGTGTGTGTGTGTGTGTGTGTGTGCGTGCGTGCGCGTGCTTTGTGCGTGCGTGTGTGTGTGCGTGTGCGTGTGCGTGCGTGTGCGTGCGCGTGTCCGTCTTCTCAGTCTGTCAGTGTGGATGAGGTATATGATCACTAGATATGATGTTATTATGCTGCGTCCATTTGTAAAGCGATCCTCTAACCCCACCCACCCCACACACCATATCCCCTGTCTCTCTTCCCCCCCTCCCCCCCCCCCTCCCCCGCCCAGTGTAGTGGATTGGTTGTGTGCTACCGGCCATTCCATTGATTGTGAGCAGCTGTGGTCAGATACCACACTACCACTGGCCAGTGGCGAGTCATCACGCCTGTCTCCCCTTTGATGTCATGTTAGGGGGCTGCATTATTGAATATCATGTCCACGGGCTTAGTCAGAACACACACACATATTCACACATGCGCACGCACTTACGCACTACACACATATATGCACGCATGCGCGTACACGTACACACACACACACACACACACACACACACACACACACACACACACACACACACACACACACAACTGGAATGTACAGGTGTTGTTTTATTGCATATTACGTCCGTGTAGTTAAGTCGAAGTATTTCACTATTACGATGGGAGGTCCTTGTACCCCCCCCCCCCCCTCCCCCCCCCCCCTCCTCCCCCCCCCCCCCCCCCCCCACCTCCCCCCCCCCCCCCCCCCCCCCCCCCCCCCCCCCCCCCCCCCCCCCCCCCCCCCCCCCCCCCCCCCCCCCCCCCCCCCCCCCCCCCCCCCCCCCCCCCCCCCCCACCCCCCCCCCACCCACAGGCACAGACATAGATACACACACACATACACTCACACACACACACACACACACACACACACACACACTTGCACACACATGCACTCACACGCGCTCACGCATGCAAACACACACACACACAGGCACAGGCACGCTTGCGTGGGCGTGCACGCACACGTATGGGCGCATGTGCATGTGCATTCATTCACATACAATCACGCCATGCGCTCAGCTCACACCTACTTAAAGGCACTAGACACACGTACATTCACACATGCAGATATAGGTGGCTGCACATACTCACACGTACATACAATGGAGGCTTGCTTTGCACGCACAAACACATACTATGCGCCCGCACTCACTCATTTATGCATGCGCCTGTGCATGCTTCGCTGCATAATACCAATTCGTAAGTTTACATATTGATCACAGTCTCTTATAACTTAGTATAATCTTCTTCTTCTTCTTCTTCTTCTTCTTCTTCTTCTTCTTCTTCTTCTTCTTCTTCTTCTTCTTCTTCTTCTTCTTCTTCTTCTTCTTCTCCTCCTTCTCCTCCTCCTCCTCCTCCTCCTCCTCCTCCTCCTCCTCCTCCTCCTCCTCCTCCTCCTCCTCCTCCTCCTCCTCCTCCTCCTCCTCCTCCTCCTCCTCCTCTTCTTCCTCCTTCTTCTTCTTCTTCTTCTTCTTCTTCTTCTTCTTCTTCTTCTTCTTCTTCTTCTTCTTCTTCTTCTTCTTCTTCTTCTTCTTCTTCTTCTTATTATTATTATTATTATTATTATTATTATTATTTTCTTTTTTTTTCCTTTTTTTTTTCTTTCTTCTTCTTCTTCTTCTTCTTCTTCTTCTTCTTCTTCTTCTTCTTATTATTATTATTATTATTATTATTATTAATATTCTTCTTCTTCTCTTCTTCTTCTTCTTCTTCTTCTTCTTCTTCTTCGCATAGTACAGACGAAATAGACAGTAAGCGGTGACATACCGCTTCACCTACAGAATGATGCTCTACATTTCGCGTTCTTTCTCTTTATACTATTTTCTGGCTACCTGAGGTTTTTTTGGTGGCAACTGTACCTTTACTATCGATCTGTTTCCCCTCACATATTTCTGTTTTCTGGGTGGTTTTTGTTGTTGTTTTTGGACTGTTTCTGTGACTGTCTTAGTATTACTGTAGCCATCTGTTAGACGTTTTCTTTGGAATTGCAAAGGTAGAACTTGAAGGGGGGGGGGAGAGAGAGAGAGAGAGAGAGAGAGAGAGAGAGAGGGGGGGGGGGAGGGAGGGGTAGGTCACTATAGCCACAGGTAGGCTTTTTTTATATTTTATAGTATTACTGGAATTGCAAAGGTAGAACTTGGAGAGAGAGAGAGAGAGAGAGAGAGAGAGAGGAGAGAGAGGGGGGGGGGGGGGGGGGGGGGGGGGGTCGGCAGCACCTAGTGTAATCGCCCGCCTTTGCACAGAGAAACAAGACTGACATAGCGTGCGTGCGACTGTCACCCCACTCTCTCTCTCTCTCTCTCTCTCTCTCTCTCTCTCTCTCTCTCTCTCTCTCTCCCTCTCTCCCTCCCTCCCTCCTCTCCCTCCCCCCTCTCTCTCTCCCTCTCTCTCTAATAAAGGTGACTTTACCTTTAGAGAGTAAAAGCCAACTTGTGCCTGTGTGTCGTGTGCATTTCACAATTCAAAGCGGTTTCGTCGCTAAAGTGACTACTAGTGGAACGTTTTCCTTCTAGGCTAACACGGCAGTGTCTGATACAAATAGTTAAAGGTAGGTGCTTGTCTCAGTGTGTCTCCTGAATATTACGGTTTCCCCCCTGCTATACCAAACTGCCAACAGCTGTTTTTGTTTCTTTATCTCTGGAGTTAAAGGCAACTCTTTTTTTAAAAATAGGAAATAAAGCCAGCTTGTCCGCAAGTGAGATTGGAACAGTCTGTGTGAGACAGAGAGAGATTTACTAGGATAGTTGTCTGCATCTCTGGAAATGTCTTGTTCTGGTGCCGACACGGCAACAGTATGTTTCTTAGTGCCAGTATGGTTGTGTGTGTGTGTGTGTGTGTGTGTGCGTGTGCGTGCGTGCGTGCGTGCGTGCGTGCGCGTGCGTGTGTGCGTGCGCGTGTGCGTGTGTGTGTGTGTGTGAGACTACGTCGAGGTTTTTTTAGCAAAAACTACTAGACGGATTGTGATCAAATTTGGCAGAGGGGTAGCCATCGTGAAAAGGAAGGCTCCTGTCGATATTCGTGACGGAGCTGACCTTGACCTTGAAGTTTTACCCTGATAACCGAAATTTCATTCTTTGAGCTATATATTTCATTTCTGAGCTGTATTTCATGAACCCCATGAACAGAATCGCTTCACATTTTCTGTGGTGGTGTATCATGCAGGGAGGGTTCTGTAAAAAAACCCATTACTGGGCTGACCTTGACCTTGAAGTTGTTTTTTAAAATTATTTTTGTTATTGTTCAAGTACTAACATTCAAATGTTGCCAAATGGTCCAAGGGAAGCAACTTCAAGTATTTGACCAAAAGCAATCCAGAGTATTGCCCCTTTGACAAGACAGGGGAAGTTTGAGTACTGTAGGTACTCAAACTCAGACTCAGGTGCTTTCGGCACCAGGTTGCGCTGTATGAGTGCTTTCAAATTTCTTCTTTAAATCTAGGACCTGGTGTTCTTGTATATTCTATAACAGAGGCAACTTTCTCTAGAAAATCAAGTCATTTTGCTTGTGCTTCTCGCATCAGTGTCAGTGACTTATCATGAGAGTGACATCGTTTTGAGATAGGGGAAGACGGGGTAAAAAGCGCATGGGCGGGTAAGAAGCCCACCCCAATTATCTCATGAAATGAAGCAAATTTCAGTCTCATTTTGCCCAT
>CM065706.1:1850510-1860510 GCA_017654935.2 Phymorhynchus buccinoides | reverse complement strand
AGAGACAGACCGAGAGAGAGAGAGAGAGAGAGAGAGAGAGAGAGAGAGAGAGAGAGAGAGAGAGAGAGAGAGAGAGAGAGAGAGAGACAGACACTGTTCCAGAGACTGGCAACAATTAAAGAGGCAGATGAAACAAAATGAGACAGAGACAGAGAGAGAGAGAGAGACAAACAGACAGACAGACAGAAGGAAAGGCAGTTGTACATAAATAAGGTGATCTAGAGTGGAAAGGTGTTCAGACTAGACTGAGCGGGGACAAAATAACGATGTATATGACCATACGGAATGGTTAGAGAGTGCTAGAGACGACAGGATGATTATGGTTTTTATCGCAATTAGATGGAAAATGACTTTTAATGGGCCAGCCACACGTCCACTAAAATCGCACGACTGTACGATACGATTCGATCACGCGGTCTCCGAGAACAAAATAATGGGATTGGCGCATCGAGGCTACGTGATCGAATCGTATCGTACAGCTACAGTCGTACGCTTTTAGTGGACGTGTGGCTGGCCCTGTAGAGTGGAGATCAGTGAATAAAATTATTTATGCGTTCAAGTACCAAGCCTTTGCCGTAGAACTTGGTATTGGGGGAGTTTTTGTTAGTCCCTTGACTTGCCCTCTCTGATAATGGTTTGGTACACACTCACGCACGCTTGCAAAACTTGCACGCAGACGCGCACGCATGTACACACGCACGCGCGCGCGTGCGCAGAACACAACACATACACGCACGCACACACACACAAGCACACGTGCGCGCACACTTACACACACATACTTACTGCTGTACATGGCTGTCTCTGTCTCTCCTTCTCTGTCTTTCTCCGTCCCTGTCTGCCATTCAGTCTATGTGTCTGTCTGTCTGGATGTCTGTCTGTCTCTCTCTCTCTCTTCCTCTCTCTCTCTGTCGGTTTCTGTCTGTTTGTCTCTGTGTCTCTCTCTGTCTGTCTATCTCTGTTTGTCTCTGTCTCTCTCTGTATGTCTGTCTCTGTTTGTCTCTGTGTCTCTCTCTGTCTGTCTATCTCTGTTTGTCTCTGTCTCTCTCTCTGTCTGTCTCTCTCTCTCTCTCTCTCTCTCTCTCTCTCTCTCTCTCTCTCTCTCTCTCTCTCTCTCTCTGTCCCTGTCTCTCTGTCTCTTTGCCCCTCTCTCTCTCTCCCTCTCTCTCTCTCTGTCTGTCTATCTGTGTTTGTCTCTCTCTCTCTCTCTGTCTCTCTCTCTCTCTCTCTCTCTCTCTCTCTCTCTCTCTCTCTCTCTCTCTCTCTCTCTCTCTCTCTCTCTCTCTCTCAAATGCTAAACGCTCATGTTGGGTTGTTGTTTTGTTTTCACTGAAGTTTCTGAAAGTTTTACAAATGTCTGACATCTGCAGTGAATCTGTGTTAATTGTGTTTGTCACGAGCACCAGGGGTGTTCATTAGTAACAGTTGAACAGTGTGTGTGTGCGTGTGCGTGCGCGTGCGTGTGCGTGAGTGAGTGTGTGTGTGTGTGTGTGTGCGCGCGCGCGCCCGTGTGCGTGCGTGTGTGTGTGTGAGTAAGATATATATATATATATATACATATTGTGTATGAGAGTGTGTATGTGTGCGCACGCATGTGTGTGTTTGTGTACACACGAGCATGCATGCGTTTGCATATCGAAAAGAAAGATGTAGAAAAATAGTGGAAGAAGTGAGACTGTCCAAACTTGTTACACCTTAGGGGTCTGCTACACACATATGATTTGGATCTGAATGCGATGCGATTTTGACGACGTGAGCCATAATTCACGCGAAATTCATACATGTATTGGGCCTACCTGGAAAAATGTGAGCGAAAATGGCAGAATGATTTTAGACGAAAGTATTTCACGTGAATCATAAGTCACGTGACCTAATCGCATCGCATCCCCATACGGTTTTACGACTGTGTGGAGCCGGCTTTAAAGACTGACGCACCACGATTAAGTCCCTTGTTTTTTCTGGGTAGCTGTGACCCACATACAAATGTCCCCAACTTCAAATTGAGGCTTGCTCTTTAAAATGATGCTTTGTTTTCAATTTGGGGGCATTTGTATGGGAGTCAAGCCTGGTCAAAACAAGATTTCTTACCAGCTATAAGAGGGAAAACCCGTGAAACCCGTGATTTTGACACGTGATCTGGTGGATCTTTAAAGGTTATTCCTTGGACATTTCATTCACTTTCAAAGCACTGTTGTTCAGTGATGACGTTTATTTTATTTATATTTTCAGGTGTTTTTTCAAGCCAACTGAAATTTACCGTAAGTAACCTTTCACAAATAACAGTCAAGAATATGTTGTAGTATGTTTGGAAATAAGTTATATTCGTTTGCCATTGCTAGATTTTCACTCGCGGGAAGTTTTATTTATGTCTGCGATAGTTAAGTGTATTATTTTAGAACATTTTATACTAAATACGTTGCTTGACACTGCTCATCAAAACTAGTTTTTGCCATAAATCTGATGGAAGAAAGATGTCACAAATACTATAAAGAACATACAGCCCACATAGTTTAACTCTTTCATCGCCACTGTCGCCTCTTGGCACCACAATGATTGAACACCCATGTCACTGAAAGGCATCACATGAGGGTCTGTTAACCAATAACCTATGTTCTTAATTGCTGGGAGTAGGGGCAGACCTTTATGCATGTCACAAAGGACTCACCAATCATGCAGACAGGATCTTTTTCTCTACTCAGGTAAGGTTATTGGCAACTTTGGGCTGACAAATGGCTGGCGTTGAAAGGGTTTAATAGGGACATGCTTGGTGCAGGGTTTTTTCCTGAGATTTCTTGTTCAGTGTTTGAACTAAACAGCTTGATTTTGTGTGTTTTGAACGGGTTAACTGCACACTACCTTCCAGTGCACCACGGTAGGGGGATTTATTATTACATCGCCTTTATGAACACTGCATGGGTGTTACTCTTTCATTTATACACTGATTTCAGTATTTTTTTATTTTTTTAATTCATCTAAAACAAATTGACCACAAGCGACTTGGGACGTTTTGAACTTAGTTATTCTATCTTGGAAGTTTGCAAAATCAGTGTAATAATTTTACAAGGCTTATCATACTTAGACTGTCTCTATCTATCATTTTAACTGTCCGTCTGTCTCGTTATATCTCTCTCTTAACTTGCCCCCCTGAATCGTCCAACGGGGCTCTGCCCCTGTACCCTGTCGGGGCCATGGGTCCCTGGACCCCTGCCTTTCAGTTTTGTTCATTTTGGGGAGTTGCACCCATAACACTGTTGCCTTCCTTTTTTTGAACAGCCACAGCTGTTCCGTCGCACATAAAGTCGAGCTATTTAGTTAAAGGACTGAATCTAGAAATCTTAGATTTTAAAAAAGCACCAAGCACGTCCTTTAAATATTTTGGCTGAATGTTCTACACAGTATTTTAAATATATTTATTTCATCAGATCAATTGTAAAAACTATTTTTGTTGAGCAGTATCATGAAACATATTTGGTGGAAAATGTTCTTAAACAATTCACTTAGTATCGTAAACATAAATAAAAGTGCCCATGACTGATAATCTAGCCATTTTAACTGAATACAACTAAGTTACGCAATACTACAACATATTCTGGACTGTTATTTATGAAAAGTTATTTATGGTAAACTAAAGTTGGCTTGAAAAAACCGTTCTGAAAATATAGACGAACTAAAATGTTCCTCCCGAAACAGGTGTGCAGTATATATTTTATCATGACGCCTTTTATTGTTAGCTATGCTAGCGTTAATCGACTTCTTTGTGATTATGGTTGCACGTAATGTGAACGGAAAGTTCTCATGTTTGATGGTTGTAGGCGGGAAATATTATAAGCGTTTATATATAATAGCCTCCGTTTTGATGGCTTCATGAAAAAAAAAGAGGAGAGATATATTGGGAGTAGAAGCAGAAGGTAACGAGATTGCAAGCCATATGAACCTATTATTAGAATCGATGTGTAAACGTACCATTGCATTGTGTACCTTGTTTCATTTCAGAATGAAAGTAACTCTACGGAGAGCCGGGCAACAGAGGGTCTTCGGAGAAGAAGATTCCGTCGATAAGAATTAAGGACTGCAGTGGTACCTCCCGTATAAGACCTCCCATTATAGTACTCACTCCCGTATAAGACCTCCCATTATAGTACTCACTCCCGTATAAGACCTCCCATTATAGTACTCACTCCCGTATAAGACCTCCCATTATAGTACTCACTCCCGTATAAGACCTCCCATTATAGTACTCACTCCCGTATAAGACCTCCCATTATAGTACTCACTCCCGTATAAGACCTCCCATTATAGTACTCCACTCCCGTATAAGACCTCCCATTATAGTACTCCCGTATAAGACCTCCCATTATAGTACTCACTCCCGTATAAGACCTCCCATTATAGTACTCACTCCCGTATAAGACCTCCCATTATAGTACTCACTCCCGTATAAGACCTCCCATTATAGTACTCACTCCCGTATAAGACCTCCCATTATAGTACTCACTCCCGTATAAGACCTCCCATTATAGTACTCACTCCCGTATAAGACCTCCCATTATAGTACTCACTCCCGTATAAGACCTCCCATTATAGTACTCACTCCCGTATAAGACCTCCCATTATAGTACTCACTCCCGTATAAGACCTCCCATTATAGTACTCACTCCCGTATAAGACCTCCCATTATAGTACTCACTCCCATATAAGACCTCCCATTATAGTACTCACTCCCATATAAGACCTCCCATTATAGTACTCACTCCCATATAAGACCTCCCATTATAGTACTCACTCCCGTATAAGACCTCCCATTATAGTACTCACTCCCATATAAGACCTCCCATTATAGTACTCACTCCCGTATAAGACCTCCCATTATAGTACTCACTCCCGTATAAGACCTCCCATTATAGTACTCACTCCCGTATAAGACCTCCCATTATAGTACTCACTCCCGTATAAGACCTCCCATTATAGTACTCACTCCCGTATAAGACCTCCCATTATAGTACTCACTCCCGTATAAGACCTCCCATTATAGTACTCACTCCCGTATAAGACCTCCCATTATAGTACTCACTCCCGTATAAGACCTCCCATTATAGTACTCACTCCCGTATAAGACCTCCCATTATAGTACTCACTCCCGTATAAGACCTCCCATTATAGTACTCACTCCCATATAAGACCTACTTTTCTGAGACATCGAAATTGTGTCATTATACTAACTTGTGGCGGTGCCATAGCCGATGAGGTTTAATCGAGGCGTGGTCACCGCTACAGCTATCTGTATTAATACAAAATCGGGACTTTACTGGTTTCGTACTGCCTCCGGGCATTGCCTCCAGTGTTGTTCCCACCATATTTGTATTTACAAATGTCCCATATGTGTCTGATTCAGACCAAGAGGACGTAAAACTCCATTTTCGTCGACATCGCCCTTCTTTGTAAGTATTGCAATTACCTCCCTTTTAAGACCCCTCCCTTATAAGACCCCTCCCTTATAAGACCCCTCCCTTATAAGTCCCCTCCCATATAAGACCCTCCCTTACAAGACCCCTCCCTTATAAGACCTCATTTTGGATGATTTTGGAAGGTCTTACAATGGAGGTTCCACTGTATCGAAATTGATGTGTAGATGTATCATTTCGTAATGCGTGATGTTTATCATCAAAAGATAAAGTCACTGAGATTACATTTATATGGCGTGCTGTTTGGGTGAACTGAGCTGATAAAGGACATGAATGTTGTCCCTTCAATGAGGGTTGTGCCATTGTTCATGATCAGACAGGTCCATGGTGACAGTCATGGGCTCTATGCAGTCAGCAGGCCTGGCGTTTGTAGCTCAGGGAGGATTGGTTGCTTTTATACTTAGCTTCTGATTTGATGTCTTAAGAGAGAGAGAGAGAGAGAGAGAGAGAGAGAGAGAGAGAGAGAGAGAGAGAGAGAGACAGACAGACAGACAGACAGACAGACAGACAGACAGACAGACAGACAGACAGACAGACAGACAGACAGACAGACACTCACAGAGAGTATAGAGAGACATAAGGACAGACAGACGGGGAGGGGGAGAGAGAGAGAGAGAGAGAGAGAGAGAGAGAGAGAGAGAGAGAGAGAGAGAGAGAGAGAGAGAGAGAGAGAGAGAGAGAGAGAGAACGAACGAACGAACGAACGAACGAACCTTTTTTATTGAGGGAAAAGACTAAGCACTATACAGGCTTGTTTACATCCAGCCCTCATAAAAAATGAAAAAGGAGAAGAAAAAACAATAACCACCATTAACAATAAATGGAACATTTAAAAAAAGAATGAAAGTGAAAAAGCATGCACATACAAAATTCATACTTATCAAATAACCATGAGAAAACATCAAACACATTGAAATTAAAGTTACCCATTAGAAGCACGCACACACACACACGCACGCACGTTACAAATGCACGCACGCACACGCACACACACGCACGCACGCACACGCACACACACACACACACACACACACACACATTTGATCTCTCTCTCCCTCTCTCTCTCTCTCTCTCCCTCTCTCCCTCCCTCCCTCTCTGTCTCTCTCTCTTTTACACACACACACACACACACACACACACACACACGCGCGCGCACGCGCGCGCGCGCGCGTGCGCGCAAATTCCTGTCAAGAAGTAAAAGGGACTAAAGGAAAGTTACATTCACAAGGGTATCTTGAGGAAACAGGTGGTGGAATCTGGGAGAAGGTTTAATAATATGAGAGAGAGAGAGAGAGAGAGAGAGAGAGAGAGAGAGAGAGAGAGAGAGAGAGAGAGAGAGAGAGACTCACAGAGAGTGTAGAGAGACACAAGGACAGACAGACGGGGGAGGGAGGGGGAGAGAGAGAGAGAGAGAGAGAGAGAGAGAGAGAGAGAGAGAGAGAGAGAGAGAGAGAGAGAGAGAGAGAGAGAGAGAGAGACAGACAGACAGACAGACAGACAGACAGACAGACGGGAGGGAGAGAGACAGACCGACAGACAGAGAGAGAGATAGGCAGAAAAGGGAGGGAAGAAGAAAGACACTTAGAGTAGGGAGTGAGAGAGAGAGAGAGAGAGAGAGAGAGAGAGAGAGAGAGAGAGAGAGAGAGAGAGACAGAGAGAGAGAGAGGTTTGCATGCCAGAAGTGTGCAAGAAAGTGTCCATTATGACACAGTCCATTATTGAGGCTCCCCGGAATATTACTATCTTCTTGGATAATCGTCCTGCAGAGATAGGAGTCCTAGTTTTGATGTTTATGATACAAAGGGGGAGAGGTGGAAGGAAGGAGGATGAATAAAAACGGAGGGGAAAGGAAGAAGAAGCGTGAAGAAGAAAGTTTATAGCACATGCCAAAAATGTGCAGAAAGTGTTTCTCACAAGACCAGTCTGTTATAACTGAGGCTCCCAGAATACTGCTGCTTTTGATGGTTCTAAGGAGATATTCAAAGCTAGAGAGAGATATATATATTCAAATACTCTTACCTTTCCTGGTAATGTTACGAAAGTTTATAGCACATGCCAGAAATGTGCAGAAAGTGTTTCTTACAAGACCAGTCTGTTATAACTGAGGCTCCCAGAATACTGCTGCTTTTGATGGTTCTAAGGAGATATTCAAAGCTAGAGAGAGAGAGAGAGAGAGAGAGAGAGAGAGAGAGATATTCAAATACTCTTACCTTTCCTGGTAATGTTACGAAAGTTTATAGCACATGCCAGAAATGTGCAGAAAGTGTTTCTTACAAGACCAGTCTGATATAACTGAGGCTCCCAGAATACTGCTGCTTTTGATGGTTCTAAGGAGATATTCAAAGCTAGAGAGAGAGAGAGAGATATTCAAATACTCTTACCTTTCCTGGTAATGTTACGAAAGTTTATAGCACATGCCAGAAATGTGCAGAAAGTGTTTCTTACAAGACCAGTCTGATATAACTGAGGCTCCCAGAATACTGCTGCTTTTGATGGTTCTAAGGAGATATTCAAAGCTAGAGAGAGAGAGAGAGAGAGAGAGAGAGAGATTCAAATACTCTTACCTTTCCTGGTAATGTTACGAAAGTTTATAGCACATGCCAGAAATGTGCAGAAAGTGTTTCTTACAAGACCAGTCTGATATAACTGAGGCTCCCAGAATACTGCTGCTTTTGATGGTTCTAAGGAGATATTCAAAGCTAGAGAGAGAGAGAAAGAGAGAGAGAGAGAGAGAGAGAGATATTCAAATACTCTTACCTTTCCTGGTAATGTTACGAAAGTTTATAGCACATGCCAGAAATGTGCAGAAAGTGTTTCTTACAAGACCAGTCTGATATAACTGAGGCTCCCAGAATACTGCTGCTTTTGATGGTTCTAAGGAGATATTCAAAGCTAGAGAGAGAGAGAGAGAGAGAGAGAGATATTCAAATACTCTTACCTTTCCTGGTAATGTTACGAAAGTTTATAGCACATGCCAGAAATGTGCAGAAAGTGTTTCTTACAAGACCAGTCTGATATAACTGAGGCTCCCAGAATACTGCAGCTTTTGATGGTTCTAAGGAGATAATAAATTAAAAAATCCCTATTAATGTTGTGAATGAGAGAGCATGCATGTACGCATGCACACGAATGTACGCACATATTCGCACACACGCATGCACGCTCGTATGCTTTGGCTGCTGTCATTCTGAATGCTAGCAGCTCTGGTGTTCCACTCATTCTCCACTGCAGCTGACAAAAGGTCAGCAACAAGTCAACGTCCTCCATTATCCAGGCTGCATCTCTCCGATAAACCGGCCACAAAGGGTTAGGCAACACACATAAGCGGATATTCCATGCGGAAGCCCGTGCGCAATCCATAAATAAGTGAAACAAAGAAGGGAAAATGTTTGCGCACGTGTCCGAATTTCCCCTGTGTTGTGCGTAACCTTTTATCCTTCTTTCTTCCACTTATTTAGGGTTTTCCGTACGGAACCTACGCGTCTAATGTGAACCCGGCCGTAATCCGGTAGAAGCTTATCCCATTTCTAATTTTTTAAAATAATTTATTTTGTTTGTGTGTGTGTTGCAGAAGATCGAAGCAGCGTCTCTCCCCAGCATCATCAACATCATCAGCTGAGGGTGCCGGGGACTGGTGATGGTGGCGTCGTTCCCGTCACCCTGACCGTCTCCCCCCTCCTCCCCCTCACCCACGCACTCCCCCACCCCGTCCCGCAAGGCGGAGAACATTCCCAGGAAAAGTCTGCCTGACGGTAGGTAGAATGTACAGGGTTTTTAAATATAAGACTCCCTCCCACATAAGACCTACTTCTGTCAGACATTGCCCTTCTTTGTAAGTAGTAAAATTACTCCCCTTATAAGACCCCTCCCATATAAGACCTCATTTTGGATGATTTTTGAAGGTCTTATAAGGGAGGTTCATAAAAAAAATTAAATATTAGCGTGCTTAACGTGTGTGTGTGTGTGCGTGTGCGTGCGCGCGTGTGTGTTTGTGTGAGTGTGTGTGAGTGTGAGTGTGAGAGAGAGAGAGAGAGAGAGAGAGAGAGAGAGAGACCTTGAAAACTTGAAAACTTTAACTTTATTTTTCATAGTCTTCAGAGAGACAGACACAGAGAGAGGGAGAGAAAGAAGAGAGAGGGATAAAGAGAGAGAGAGAGAGAGAGAGAGAGAGAGAGAGAGAGAGAGAGAGAGAGAGAGAGAGTGAGAGTGAGTATGGTGTATTCTGTGTGTGTATTTGATTGTGTTTGTCTGAGTCTGTGCGCGCAAGTGAGATTACATTTTGCTGTGAATTGTTCAGAGGCTGGTGACATGAGTTGAGACCTAATTCCTGTGACCCCTGACTGCCGACAGGGGAAAGATTCTGCCAACATAATAAAGATAATGATGGAAGATAACGATGGAAGATAGTGATGGAAGATAACCATGGAAGATAGCGATGGAAGATAACGATGGAAGATAACAATGGAAGATAATGATGGAAGATATTGATGGAAGATAACCATGGAAGATAGCGATGGAAGATAACGATGGAAGATAAC
>CM065706.1:1840510-1848010 GCA_017654935.2 Phymorhynchus buccinoides | reverse complement strand
TACCCCTCCCTTATAAGACCTCATTTTGGATGATTTTGTAAGGTCTTGTAAGGGAGGTTCCACTGTAGTATACTTATGCCAGGCAGAAAAAGTGTAGAGTGGCACAGTGGTAACGCGTTCGCCTCGTGTCAAGTAAACCCGAGTTCGAACCTGGGTACAGGGGATTTTTTCCTCTCACTTTGCACTAGGCCTTACGGTCTGAACGTGGAGTATTTCGGGTGAGACGATAAACCGAGGTCCTGTGTGCCCATGCACTTAGCACACGATAAACCCAGTGGCAACGAAAAAGTTGTCATTTGGTCAAAATTTACCCTCCCCCCCCCCCTCCCCCCACCCTTTCCTTCCTCATCAGTCACAAAAAATCGCATGCAAAAAAATAATAAAAAAATTGGGGGCGCACCTCTGGCTGCGACACGCTGTCCAGGTAGGAGCAACCCGAATTTCACAGAGACGCCTCTGTGACTATAAAGTACCTAGTACCTAAACAAAAAAATAATAAAAGAAGTTAAGGATTAGTATGTATAAATGATTAGTGGGAAGAAACTCTAGGGAAAGCTGGACGCAGAAGGTACTTAGAGGAGAAATTCGTCTCAATCAGCAGTTTGACTGTTGTTATTTGCACTGGCTCTGGTGCTGCAGCCTAAGGGATGGGTTGGCCTTTGGGGACCTTCCCCCAACGCCAGCTGTCCTCAAATCCCTTTAGGCCGAGAGAGTGGGGGTGTACCCTGGGCGAGGTTTCTCCACTTTAACCCTTTCGCCGCCAGCCATTTTTCAGCCAAAAAATATCATTAAGCATAATATAACTGGGTAGAGGAAATAAAATATCTGCAATATTGCGAATTCCTCTGTGACATGCATAACATTAGGCATACCCTTACCTCCAAAAATTAAGAAAATAGGGTCTTTGGATAACAGGCCTGAATTGATGCCTTTAAGTGACGTGGGTGTTTAAACCATTGTGGTGCATAAATGCGACATTGGCGGTGAAAGGGTTAAAAAAAAAAATCCTAGCCCGTCAGAATAGCAGCTGCGCTCTCTGCTATCTGGCAGTCATAGTCGGAAGCGACAGGCAGGCCTACACTGTACAGCTCCCACTTTACTGTTGGCTCAAACTCAGGTGTATTGTAAGCTTATTAACTCAGCCAATGGCACGGGAGCCTTTGGAGCGCAGGGACACAACGTTCACCTACATACACGTTCGACAGCCACACGTCCACTAAGATCGCACCACTGTGCGATACGATACGATTCGATCACATGATCTCCAAGAACAAAAATGTGGTAAAGGTCAAGATGTGCCCCCCCCCCCCCCCCCCTACATTTCTCAGCTCTCCCCGCATTTTCACATTATGTAGACTAGTAACGGTAACGCCAAGTACTGGTAACGCTGAGTACAGCAAATTTGAAGCGATTCGGTTAAGAAACGGCGGAGTTATAAGGCCCCGTTTCCCATTGGCGCTGCTCTGAGAGTGACGCTCTCTCCCGATTAACGGTAATGCCTAGTAACGGTAACACCAAGTACTGGTAACGCTGAGTACAGCAAATTTGAAGCGATTCGGTTCAGAAACGGCGGAGTTATAAGGCCACGTTTCCCGTGGCGCTGCTCTGCGAGTGACGCGCTCTCTCGATTCTCTTCAAATTTGCTGCCAGGCTTTGCCCCGGCCACAGCAAGCTGTCTGGATGAAAATTAGTGTCAAATATAGCAAACGGTAGAGGCTGAAGACAGTACTCAATCTGCAGTAAGAAAGGCAAGAACGGAAAAATGGAAACAACCGACAAATTCTTTACCTTTGCCAAAAATGTGACTGGCATAATTATCGAGATCACGTGATCGAATCGTATAGTACAGTCGTGCGATTTTGGGTGGACGTGTGACTGGCCCTTAAGCTCTACACGATGGTATGGTGGGTATGGTTAGGCGGTTTGTGGGGATCAGGTTAGGTCAAGGTTGTTTTAGTATTTTATGTCATGCCTCATTACCTTTTATTGCTCGTCATTAACCCCCCGGGGTGGGGTCACAGAGCGTGACCTTTCACCTTTGTCTGGAGGTCATAAGGGTGGTGGTGGGGGGGGTGGCTAGCATGACCGACCACAGGAGGGTGACTGAATATTGTGTTGCGTGTTCACACAGATGTCTGTGTTTGTGTGTGTTTGTGCGCGCGCGCACACACGCACGCACGCACACGCACGCACGCACACACACACACACACACACACACACACACACACACACACACACACACACACACACACACACACGCAAAAGCACGCGTGCTTGCATTGCATACTCACATTTCTTAAATAATAAATAATAATTAATAATGCTTATATAGCGCATAATCTTGCAAAGCAACTCAATGCGCTTTTCACTCACCATTCGTACAAACATTTCTAACAAACTGGCCCACGCATGCTCACCATACATCTGTATGAAAATGAATACATATTAGATAATGCATTGCATATAATCATAGCACAACACACCAACACCCACCTCCCTTCAACACCACCACCCCAACCATGCCCCCCCACTCCCCCCCACCCATCCCCACCCCTGCCCCCCCTACTCCCCACCCCTACCCCATACACACACACGCGCACGCGTTAACCTCATACTCAACGTCTTCAATGAGCTGGAAAACAAGAGTGGGGAAAGGATCATAGACTTTGCAGAGAGAAAGCTTTCCTGAAGAAGTGGGTCTTTAGTTGGGACTTGAAGGAAGGAAGAGTGGACTGGTTACGGGTATGGTCAGGGAGAGAATTCCAATCGTTTGGTGCAACAAAACTAAACGCCCTCTCACCCGAAGATTTCAAGGACCGCTTAGGAACTTTAAGAAGTTTCTGGGAAGAAGAACGAAGAGTACGAGAGCTTTGGTAGGTGCAGAGAGAAGAAGAGAGGTAGTGAGGAAGAGTTTTGTCAAAGTGACGAAAAGCGAGAGTAGCCATCTTGAACTGCCAGCGGAATTTGACAGGAAGCCAGTGGAGCTCAGCCAAAAGAGGTGTGATGTGATCACGCTTTCTTTTGCCAAGCACAAGCCGAGCAGCACTGTTCTGCACTCTCTGTAAGCGCGAAATCTGTTCTGCTGGAAGCCCAGCATACATCGAATTACAGTAGTCCAATCTGGACAACACCAAGGCAGAAATCAGTCTAACAGCAGCATCTCTGGACAGGAAGGATCTGAGGGAGGCGAGATGCACGACAAACATACACGCTTGCATGCACACACACATACACGCTCACACGCACGTGTGCACGCGCGCACGCGCACACGCACACACACACACACACGCGCACACGCACACGCACACACACACACACACGCGCACACGCACACGCACACACACACACACACACACACACACACGATGTATAAAAAAAATTGTAATTGCTTATTCAATGTTCCATCTGAAAATAATTTTGTTTACTTTGTCACACACACACACACGCGTGCGCGCGCACACACACAACACACACACACGCGCGCACATACACACGCACGCACACATATACACGCGCGGGCGATGTATCAAGCTCGTTAGTTAAAAAAAACCAACCCAACAAAAACAAGCAAACAAACACACACACACACAAACAAGCCAAGGTGCCAAAAAGAGAATATAAATGGAAACTTGATCCTGACAACAAGAATCTCTCAAATTAACTAACTGTCATGTTGGCATGAAACAAGCTATTGGCACCAGTAGTCAGTCGTTAATGTTGCGGCGTGGTGTTATATAAAATAAACCAGATGGCGTTGTTTTGATTAATGACAGACATTATTTTCGTTGCAACGAAGACACAGGGGCGCCCTCTAGCTCAATTTAGTAGTGTTGCCAATTGTTTGTAATGATTGCTTTGATCAGAAAAGTGGTGAGGTTGGAAAAGGGTGAGGGTGGGGGGTGCGGGGAGGAGAAAGGGTAGAGAACTAGGTGAGGTATTTGGTGGAACAATAGACTACAGTCAGGTTTGATTAAGGATAGGGACTTAGTGGGTCAAGTGCGGTTGGAACAATGTATACAAGCCCGTGTAAATGGGTGAAAGTAGTTCAGTAGTGCTCCTGGTGATTTTCAGGATCGAGGAAGCTGATAGAGGGAGTCTTCAGGATCGGCCATCTTGTCTTCCGGAACCACGGTCTTATAAAACCAAGCATGTCTGCCAACATTGATGGCAGATTACAAACAAGAGATGGTACATATGCAATTCTAACACCCCAACCTCCACCCATCCTGTATACACAGACACACACACATTGGAAATCATTTGTAATGCGGTCACCACTTGAGGATTGGGAAGATTCAGAGAACGTTGAAACGTGTCATTTGAGGATTGAGAGAATGTTTTACTTTCACCCCTGCGAAAGGGAACACCGGGGGTGGGGGGTGAGTGTGTGTGTGTGTGTGTGTGTGTGTGTGTGTGTGTGTGGAGGGGGCATGGCTCCCCCCCCCCCACCCCCTCCCCAGGTGTTAGCCCAAATGCCACCAAACAACAAAGACGGTCCCGTCATGGTTAACAGCAGTTCTGGGTTCCTCGGTCACAATGGAAGTCCGTTTAACTCGGGTTTTACGTCCTCCGAGCTGGAACAGGCACAGAGTATGGGACGTTAATAACTGTAAAGATAGTGGGACGATCCTGGAGGTACTGCAATACCAGGAAAGTCCAGATGTTTTTGAATTATCAAGATAATTGATTATCCTTTCCTCTGTTTGATCTGTGTTTTTAGTTGGGTTTGTTTGTTTTGTCGGGGAATATCTTGTCTCATTGAAGCCTACTCTTTCGTGAAGGCATTGTAACTTTGATAAAACTTTAACACAACGGGATGCAGCCTTAGGGAGCTGGTTAGTTGGCTTTGACCTTCTTCTTCTTCTTCTTCGATCGCTCAGACAGTTTCCTGTCATACGAGGGCAGATGCGTCATGCTGTCATTAACTACTATGCGCCCGACTAAGAAAATAGTTAGCAGGCCCAGCATGTCCGGAGAAAATCTTTGTAAGAGTTTCTTGAAAAAAAGGCAGGAGAGTGGACCAGTAAGGCAGAAGAAAGATGGTAGATGACAGAAAGCAAAGGGAAAAGGCAGAGTCAAAGAGAGTGACAGATTGGAGGAAGTTACAAGCAGAGAACTTCCAGAAGGTGGGGGAACTAGTCGTACGATAGATCCCCTCCCCGGTATCCGCACGGGGGTAGTTGGTTTTGACAGACCTGAAGTTCTCGCGGCAGAGAGAGAGAGAGAGAGAGAGAGAGAGGGGGGATGTATCTGTGCATCGGGCAAGGCACCCTCTTCAATACATTTCAGCCTGTTTTTTGTGGGTGTTTTTTTTAAAAGAATGTCAACTGTCTCTCTCCTGTTATGGACAATCCTACTAATTGGAGACTGTGACAAACATACAGGTCAAGTCTAGAACACTAGATGAAAATGAAGCCACTTGACTTCTGTCCGTCAGCTATGTGGGTCAGCGAACGAACACAAAGGAGTTAGTTCATCCTCGACACAACGTCTGGCACAAAGCCACGGAATGTTTTATCATGGGGGCGGATTATGGAGGTTTCCTGATTGCGCAGGCAAACCCCCCCCCCCCCCCCCCCCCCCTCAACTGCATTAAAAAAAAGGGGGTGATACACACACACGCGTGCGCGCGCATGGACGCACGCACGCAAACGCACGCACACGCACGCACGCACGCACACGCACACGCACACGCGCACACGCACACGCACACACACACACACACACACACAGAGGATGAAAAAAAGCTTGGTCAGCTTATTCTTTAACCCTCAATAGAGATGATTTTGACTTGACTTGACTTGACACACACACACACACACACACACACACACACACACACACACACACACACACACACACACACACTGCATAGCTCATCTGTTGACATATGTTTCACAACCATAAACTTGTCTTTTTCTTTCTTAATCTGCTGGAAACCCACCTTTATGAACCAAATAATTCGCCCCTGTTACCGGCAACCACACGTTCCTTTATAGCAATGTATTGGGTTCCTGAGATAATAAGTAATAGCCCATGTTTAAATGAACTACTCCACCAATATGATACCCCCTTGTCGTTGCAGACTACTGTGCATGCACTGATTATGGCTGACATGGATATCATTAATTATCGCTTGCTCAATCACACCACCACCACCATCACCTCACACGCTAAATCGATGGCTTAGAGTCAAAATGTAAGGTACAAAATTACCATGACACCTCCGCCTATAAACAAATAGTACCCAGCTTTTCTGTATAGTAGCTGTTGTTGCCTCCTCTGTTATCTTGAAGTCGGCAGTCATATAGATTAATACCCCCCCCCCCCGCCCACACACCCACCCCACCCCCCACCCCCCAACCTCCATTTCTCGGTTGGAAGTCATCTTTTCTTCGACACGAGCGACTCCGCAATGCACAATTGTGTACACTCCTACTTCGACCCATATAAACAGACAGACAGACAGACACGCATAGAAAGACAGACAGACACGCATAGCAGAACAGACACGCATAGCAGACAGAGACAGACAGACAGACAGACACGCATAGCAGACAGACAGACACGCATACAGACAGACACGCATAGAAAGACAGACAGACACGCATAGCATAGCAGAAAGACAAAGACAGACAGACAGACAGACACGCATAGCAGAAAGACAGACAGAGCAGACACAGACAGACACGCATAGCACAAAGACAGACAGACAGACAGACAGACAGACACGCATAGCAGAAAGACAGACAGACAGACACGCATAGCAGAAAGACAGACAGACAGACACGCATAGCAGAAAGACAGACAGACACGCACGTATAGCAGAAAGCCATACAGAAAGACAGACACGCATAGCAGAGACACGCATACAGACAGACAGACACGCATAGCAGAAACAGACACGCATACACAGACCACACGCATAGCAGACAGACAGACAGACACGCATAGCAGCATAGCAGAAAGACAGACAGACACGCATAGCAGCAGACAGACAGACAGCAACAGCAGACAGACGCAGACAAGACAGACACGCATAGCAGAAAGACAGAGCAGACAGACAGCAGAAATAGACAGACAGACACGCATAGCAGACAGACACGCATAGAAAGACAGACAGACACGCATAGCAGAAAGACAGACAGACAGACACGTATAGCAGAAAGACAGACAGACAGACACGCATAGCAGAAAGACAGACAGACACAGACAGACACAGACAGACACGCATAGCAGAAAGACAGACAGACACGCATAGCAGACAGACAGACAGACAGACACGCATAGCAGACAGACAGACAGACCAGCATAGCAGACAGACAGACAGTATACATTGACAGAGATAGCGACTCAAAAATATCGAGCGAGTGAGACACTTTTTATAAAAAGAAGAAAATGTTGGTTAGCTGGTACTGGGCCCTAGTTATATTAGGCCAAGTAGAATCAATGCCTTCCATGTGACTGTCGACACCATTACAGACTAGGCTTGGTGCTCT
>CM065706.1:1818010-1830510 GCA_017654935.2 Phymorhynchus buccinoides | reverse complement strand
GTTTGAGAAGAGATAGTGAGAGCGCGAGGAGATGAGGAGAGAGGGGGAGAGAGAGAGGAGAGGAGAGAGAGAAAGAGTGAGAGAGAATAGATAGAGAGAAGGGGGGAGGAGGAGAGTGAGAGATGGGGCTAGAGGAGATACGAGAGATAGGTATGGAGAGAGATAGAGAGAGGAGATAGATCGTACAAAAGAAGAGAGATCACTATAGGGGATACGACAGGAGCGGAGAGAGGGGAGAAGAGGGCGTCGATTAGGAGAGCGAGAACTGCGTGGTGACGGTGGACTGTATGGACAGGTGGGAGTGCATGCTATGGGATGAGTACGAGGAGTTAACGACTAGAGAGTGAGGGATTGAAGTGTGGTGTGTTGTATTTGTGCGTGGCGTGTGAGAGAGGATAGGAAAGGTGGGGAGAGAGAGGAAGAGGGCGAGGGAGAGGGGAGAGGAGAGAGGGGAGAGGGGGGAGGGTAGGGGGAGAGAGAGGAGAATAATATTATGAGTTGAGGTTAAAGAGAGAGTGTGAGTGAGTGAAAGAGGGTGAGTGTGGTATGTGTGTGTGTGTAATGTGTGTGTGTGTGTGTGTGTGTGTGTGTGTTGTGTGTGGTGTGTGTTGTGTGGTGTGTTGTGTGGTTGTGTGTGTTGTGTTTTAGTTAGTAAATAGAGATGAAAATGAATAGAAGAAAGAGAGAGAGACAGCCGACAGGAAGACAGATAGAAAAAAACAACACCCACACACTAAACACACAACACACACCCCACACACACACATCACACACACCAGACACTCCACTCACGTACACTCCACATTCACGGTTCACACTCTCGCACACTCTCCACGAGAGAGAAGAGAGATAGAGAGAAGAGAGAGAGGAGGAGAGAGAGAAGCTATTTGATTTCCGACACAGAAAGAGAGGGGTGTGTGGGGGGGGAGGGGGGGGGGGGGGAGAAGCGAGCGAGAAGTTTTATTGACCGAATTGAACCAAACACTTGACCAAGGTAACCCCTTTCAGTGGAAGTAGTTACAAAGCATTGGCTCAATCCCTTACTCAAACCACTAACGACACAGACAGAAGCCCAGATGGGTAGACAGACAGATAGACAGACAGACAACCAGACAGAGACAAACGTGAGTAAGTGGGAGAAAGTTTACATGGATAAAGGTTTGAAAGTAAACGAGGTTGACAAATGGCGAGCTATCTGAATCGTATGCCGGAAGCTAGCTGGTATGGCGACGACTCGCGTGCTCATCATTATAATTGAAGGTCGAAATAAACGTTGTTATATTTCACTTTCCCCCCATGGCAACAACGGTGATCCTCTAGTAAGTTAAGCTTGTCTATCACGGTGTTGCCATGGGGAAATAGTCAAAACTGATAACGTGTGCTTCGACGTTAAAACTCTTTAACTCCACCCTCCTCCCCCCCCCCCCTACACTAAAACTAGAGAGTGCAGGGGACTAATGTCCACATTTAAGTGTCGAAATGTGTGTATGTGATTATGGCAAATTTTATAGCACCAGTGTGTGTGGGGTGGGGGTGATGTGTGTGTGTTTTGTGTGGGTTTGGGGGTGTGTTTCGTGTCTATGTGTGTGTCCTGAGGTGGTGTGTGTGTGTGTGCTGTGTGTGTGTGTGTGTCTGTCCTGTGTGTGTCTGGGCTCTGTGTGTGTGTTCCGTGTCTTTGTCTGTCTGATTCTGTGTGTGTGTGTGTTTGTGTGGTGTGTGTGTGGTGTGGTGTGTGTGTGTGTGTGATTTTTTTTCCAAGATTTATAAAAAGATTTATAATTCAGTTCTACTAAAGCCCCTTGGGGGGAGAGAGGGAGAGAGAAAACAACTTGAACCGCTTGACCACCTTGAAAACTTTCATTTGAGATGGAGAGAGAGGGAGAGAGAGAGAAGAGGGAGAGAGGAGAGAGATGAGAGATGAAAGAGCAACAGGCAAGGATTGAAAGGAAAATGAGAAAAAAAAAAAAAAAATTTGTTATTCAGGAATGAATTACTCCCTAAATGACTAATAACAGCACAAAATATTTTGAAACAGAGACGCACCTTTTGAAAATTTGACTGCATGCATTTATTTACCTACAGAAACAGAAGGAATATAAGGTAGTATATATTAAAAAATTAATCAAAATAAAATATGGCGAAACTAGTAAAGCGCAGCATGAAAACAAGCACCACACCCAACCAAACAGCCCAAAACCCCCACAAACAAGCACCAACCCACAACCCAACACAAAACCGCAGAATAAAAAAAAAACCAAAAAAAAAAGACATAACGAAGAAAGTTACTTTACTTCCCTCAATCCAAACTCTCTTCTATCTTCTTTCCCCAATCCACAAAATTACTTTCTGTACATCTTGTCCTTAACTTCTCCTTCCTTCTCGATTCTTCAAACCAGAAGCTTTGCAAAACGCCAGCCAATCCACCCCCAGCTGCAAAACAAGCAACCATTATACAAAACAATCCAAACATAACAAAACAATATAATCAAAACATCTACATCATCCAAACTTATAAATAAAAATATAGAAAATAAAAAAAAAAAAAATATGTAAAATTAGTAAAAAATTAATAATTACATTTGTAAATAACTAAAATAATAATATACAACTCATACAAAAATATTATAATTAAAAAACCCAATTTAATTACAAATCCAAAAACAATTAATCATAAACCCAACAAAGAATATTTTTCATAGATAATATTAATAATATATGTTAATATAGTAAAAAAAATTTCCAACCAATCTCCCAAAACATTACCCCAATATACCAGCAAGCTATATTTGTAGGGCTCTTATATAAAACTTTTACGGTTCCCTTTTCTATCCGCTTTGTTTTGGTTGTCTTATTCGTTTTTATTTTTGATTGGCTTTTATTGGCTGCGTTGGTTTTGGCGTTTTCTGATAATGCGTTGTTTTTGCTAGGGTTCGATTGCGGGGCCCTTAAGTGCGCTTTCCTTTCGGGCGCTGCTCCTTTTTTACGCACGGCTCCTCATCTGGCTTTAAGTAAGCCCCAACTTGAAATGTGGTTCGTGCCTTGCGAGGACAAAACGCTGGAAACAAATGTGTTGGCTGACTTCCACTGTGTAAAACAGAGAAAATAATCTCCACCTAGATTTCGCTGAGTATAGCCTGCCCGCGCATGTCTTCCAGTCTATTTACGTGGGTTGTATTTTTAGTTATTACATCGGACTTTTTTTTGTTTGAAAAAAAAAAGGTTTTTTTCTTTTTTTTGTTAAATTTTTTTTTTTATTTTTCTTGTGTTTTTTTTGTTTTTTTTTTTTTTTTTTTTTTTAAATTTTTGTTTCTTTTTTTGTTTTTTTTTTTTTTTTTTGTTTTTAATTTTTTTTTTTTTTTTTTTGTTTATTTGTAAATTTTTATTTATTTTTTTGTTTTTAATTTTTTATTTTTTTTGGGAAGGTTTTTGTAAATATATAATGTATTCACGTTTTATTTTAATTTATTATTTAGCTCGGGTATCATACGAACCAAAATGTTTTTTTTTTTTTTTTTTTTTTTAATTTTTTTTTTTTTTTTTTTTTTTTTAATTTTATTTTTTGTTTATTTTTTTTTTTTTTTTTTTTTTTTGTTTTTTTTTTTTTTTTGTATTTTTTTTATTTTTTTTGTAAATGTTTAATTTTGTTTTTTACATTTCAAGAAATTGATTCTTTCAACTTTTCGATTTTAGTATTTGTTTTCTTTTAATTTATTTCTGTTTTTTTTTTTTTACAAATACGACTTAAGATTTGGTTTTTTGTTAAATATCTTTAGATTTACATGTTATAGAAATTTATTTTTTTTTGATCAGATATTTACGTGAATACTGTAGACGAGATGATTTTTAGCATTTTTTTTTAGTTAAACTAACAATGATTTAGGGAGATATTTAGAAGTATTTTCATGGGGCCCAGTAAGAGATTGGAGATGCTTTTTAGTACGGATATAGAAGGCATTTTAGTATTAGTAGGTTTTAAATTTATGTTTTTTGAGGTTTTTTTTATAGTTTTTTTGTTTATGTTTTTTTTTTTTTTTATTTTTTGGTTTTTTTTTTTTATTTTTCACCGCTTTTCTTTAGAGTTTTTTTTTTTTTATTTTTTTATATTGTTATATGTTTTTTTTTATTTTTTTTTTGGGGGGTTTTGGATTTTTTTATTGTTTTTTTTTTTTTTTTTTTTTTTTATTTTTTATAATTATTTTTTTTAATTTTTTTTGTTTTTTTTTTTTTTTCTTAAAAATTAAAAATAATTAAACATAATTTTTTAATTTTTCTTATTTTTATTTTTTAATTTTTTTTTGATAAAAATTTTTATTTTTACAAATTTATTTAAATTTTTTCTTTTTTTTTTTTTTGGGTTTTTTTTTATTAATTTTTTTTATAAAATTTTTTTAAAGGAAACCGAAAAAAAAACCATAAAATTTTTTTTTATTAATAAAAACCACATGCACAAAACATTGTTTTAATTTTAAAGCTTTCAATATATTCTTTTTGATACTTTAATTATTTTTTTCAAAAAAACTTTTTTGTTATTTCTAATAAAATTTATTTGCTATTAGTCCTTCAAACCTTAAACGATTTTTTTTTTTTTACAATTTTAATTTTTATAAATAAATGAGTTTTAGGGGGGGAAATTTATAAAATGTTTTTTAATTGATTTTTTTTATCACTGGGGGAAAAAACACAAGGGGTCCCCCCCAAGACATTGTGCCCCAGGGCGGTGTTATTTTATCCGCCTCCTCTGACCTACTCTAACTACCCCCTACGCTACCCACAAATCTCTTCTTTGTGGTCGGGGATAATCCTCGGTGTGTTTCGATTGTTCCATCCTAAGGGTTTCCTCACTCTTATAATTTTATTTTATTGCCTCTCACTGGAAATACATTAAAACGCTGTATTTTATCTATTATATTTTTTCGTTATTTATTTTTTTTTAAGCATCCATATAGTTTTAGCTCAATAACCCTTATTTGGGAATAATTTTTGGAACTAATTATAAAAAAGTGCAATTATAGAAATACTGGGGACTAATAACACCCTCAACCCTAACCCTCATGTGACCCCAAACCTCAGGCCCTAAATACCCTTAATGATCCCCCCCCAACCCTAGACGATTATAGTTCTGGGAAGGGATAGTGTGTAAAGAGAAAAAAAGACAGAAAAAAAAAAAAAACACTGTGCAAAAAAAAAACAAAGGTAAAAAGGAAAAAAAACTTTTGAAAAAAATCGTTTTCTCGTGTACGAAAAAAAAAAAAAAAAAAAAAAAGGGAGGAAAAAAAAAAAAAAAAAAAAAAAAAAGAAAACAAAAAAAAACAAAACAAAAAAAAAAAAAAAAAAAAAACGCACGGATAAAAAAAAAAGAAAAAGAAAAAAAAGAAGGGTATAAAAAAGACGGACGGAAAAAGCTGCGCGGGGGAGGAAAAAGGGAAGTTGTCGGACGCCAACCCACAAAACCACCCAAACACCCAAACCGTACGCACCAGTGGTGAAAGACCTACCGTGAGCCTCCCCAGTTGACAAAAAATAAAAAATTTACTCGCGGTGTATTATGTTTACTGAGCCCTAGTGGGTTAACAATAGTTTGTCTGCTTGAGGGTTTTGGCTGAAGATTCAATGGATTAGGTAGTTCGGGTAGTCAATTCCACAAAAAAAACAAAGTAGGTAATTAGGTCGCTAATTAATAAAAAATTCAAATGCACTCCGCCCAATACAGCCTTTATAAAAACGTATAAGACAAAAGGCAAAAAAAATTAAAAAAAAAAAAACAACGATGAAAAAAAAAAAAAGAAAAAAAACAAAAAAAAAAAAAAAAAAAAAAAAAAAAAAAAAGAAAAAAAAAAAAGAATAAAAAAAAAAAAAAAAACAAAAATCACAAAAAAAAACGAACGGAAGAAAAAGAAAAAAAAAAAAAAAAAAAAGAAAAAAAAAAAAAAATATAACAAAAAAAAAAAAAAAAAAAAAAAAAAAGAAACTAAAAAAAAAAAAAAAAAAACAAAAGAAAAAAAAAAAAAAAAAAAAAAGAAACAAACAACAAAAAGAAAAAAAAAAAAAAAAAAAAAACAAAAAAAAAAAACAAAAAAAGCAAACAAAAAAAAAAAAACAAAGTTTTGTTTTTAAAAAAAATAAAAACAACACAAACAAAAAAAAAGGAAAAAAAAAAAAAAAACAAAAACAAAAAAAAAAAAAAACCGAAAAAAAAAAAGAAAAAAAAAAACAAAAAAAAACACAAACAAAAAAAAAATTGGGGACCAAAAAAAAAAAAAAAAAAAAAAAAGGAAAAAAAAACAAAAACAAAAAGTTAAATTAAAAAACAGTCAGAAAAAAAAAAAAAAAAAAAAAAAAAAAAAAAAAAAAACAAAAAAAATATAAAAAACGAAAAAAAAAAAAAAAAAAAAAAAAATTTCGATAAAAAAATCTTAAAAAAAAAAAAAACAAAAAAAGAAAAAAAAAGAAAAAAAAAAAAAAAAAAAAATAAAAAAAAAAAAAAAAAAAATACAAAATTTTTCAACCGACGGCGAGGAAAAAAAAATGCTATCCTACATTGCCGCAACATATGGTCCCCATCAACCCTAAAGAGACAAAAAACAAATGCCCATTGAGGGGGGGGGGTGGGCACCCCCATTTTGAGCCGTAGGTGGCGCCAGAAATGAAAGCAAATTTTTTTTAACCCCGTGCTGGTCCGGTCGGTCGCAGCCACCCACCCCCCCCCACCACTCACGGTATATGGCACACACACCCATTACGCAAAATCCTTGGGGTTCGGCGTCGGGTGCCACTACCCCCTCCGCTTTCATTCCCCTCTGGCAACCACCCTTGTCCGCACTGGCTTGTTTCTTGGGCCACGGGTCGCGGCGTGGATGGTGCGGGGGGTGGCACCAATCCACAATACCCAACATTCTTTACCCACCACACCCCCAATGAGGTTGGCAGGGTTTGTTGGCACCCATTCACATATATGTTATTTTTTTATATGTCGCCCAGTTTCGGCGGGATGTGCATTCCATGGAAACCACACCAGTTAGGCCAACCATTCTTGTACCTTTGGGTGAAGAAAACACAAAGAAAAAGAACCAACCCAGAGGCGGCGTTGACCTATTCTTTTCTCGCGATTACGATTTTTGCGCGAGGGGGAGTGGGTGGGTAGTGGCACCCTGAATGTCCCAGGTCGATCTGGGGCTCGCGGTGGTGCAGACATGGAGGTGTGACTGTATTTGACAACACCTCTGAGATCGTTGGGCAATGATCTTCGTTAAGATATTTAACCTTTTTTTTTTTTACCAGATTTATTATTTTTAGCGATTTTTATTTTTCTTTGTTTAACAGAATTCAGAAAATAAAGTTTTTTTACAATTGGAAAGAAAAAACCACGCCAGAGAAAGCAGAGAAGAAAAAGATTTTTTTTTTTGCCTTCTTTTTTTTTTTTTTTTTTTTAGAGTTATTTTTTTTTTTCTTAAATTTTTTCAAAGAAAACTATCTTTTTTTTTATTGCTTTTTTCTCCTTTTTAGGAATCGGGGGGCGTTTCTCTTTTATATTGGGATATCCACATGGGGGTTTAATTGCATTTTATGGAAAGACGGGCAAAAAAAAAAAAAAAAAAAAAAAAAAAAGGAAGAGAGAAAGGGAGAGAAAAAAAGAGGAAAAAAAACAGGGGATAAGAGAAAAATAGGGAGGTAAAAGACTATTAGTAAAGAACTACAAACGATTCGTGCAATGTAAAAAAATAAAATAAGGAAAGAAAATTAAAAAATAAATGACGAAAAGCTCGAAGCGAAGAAAAACGATAGAGTGGTATGGGGATGAAACAAAATAAGGAGGAAGATAAAGAAAAGCGAGAAAAATAAAAACAAAAAAGGAGAAAAAAAAACTTATGTCAAAGCGCTAGGGAAGAAAAAAAAAAAAAAAAAAAAAAAGGAAAAAAAAAAAAAACACAAAGAATAAAAAAACAATAAAGTCGATTAAACGTATCCGTGCTTCTGTGTGTGCTGTAGTGGCAAAGAGAAGTCGAAAAAAAAAGAGGGAAAAAACGTCCGGTGCGAGTGCAGTGCAGTGCTGTGAAGCATAAACCAATGAGGGGAATTTAATGCTGCGGTGGAGAAGGGGAAAATAAAAAGAATACCGAGTGCCCGGCCGTGCTGTGAAAGGAAAAGAACCCGTGCGTTTGTGAAAAAAAAAAAGAGGTAAAATTCTGCGCGTGTGTATGTTAGCGGTTGTGTCCGCGTAGGAGGGGAAAAAACTATAACCTCTGGAAAAAAAAGGATATTATGGAGAAAAAGAAAAAAAGATGTGTGTCTTGACGTGAAAATCTTGTCCTGAAAAAAAAAAAAAAAAACCTGTTGTTGCGTAGGTGTGTGTACCGTGTAAGAGGGGAAAATGGTGTGTGAGTGTGTTAGTAGTGTCGAAAAAAGGTGCTGACGTGCGTGTCCCGTAATGCACCGTGCCGTGGGCCGACCAAACTTAGAATAAGTCTGCATCTTTGTCGAAAAATACTAAATAAAGTTGTGAAATTCGTAGGTTAGGTACACTGCTGTTTTTGTGGAAAGTTGAGAGTTGAAGGGAAAAAGGTTGTGAAGAAGGGAATACGTTGTGTAGGGCACTATGGATTCTACTTACACACATATAGAGCTCACTACTGAAAAGTTTAGTTTTGGGCCATTTCACTGGAAAGTGTGTTTTTTTGCATGCGTGTGTCGTGTTTAGTGTTGTGGGTGTGGTGCGAAAAAGTGCCGTGTGTATCTCGTGCTTGTCGTGTTCGTGTTCTCACGTTGTTGTCTGTGGTCGGTTGGCATCTCTGTTGTGTTGGTGTCGTGTGTGTCGGCACGAAAAAAAAAAAAAAGAAGAATGCTAAAAAAAAAACTATAAATGTGCGAAAAAAAAAAAAAAAAAAAAAAAAAAAGGGAGGGAGAGAGGGATGGGGGAAGGAAAAAAATTCCCCCCTTTTTTCCCCTCGGGGGTTTTTTGTTTCCTCTTTTCTTTTCCTTTCTTTTTTTTTTTTTTTCCGGGACTGTTCCGTTTGTTTCGTCGTTTTTTGTTTTTTCCCACTCCTTTCCGGGGTTTTTTTTTTGTTTTTTTTCCCCCCCCCCTCCCCCCCCCCACCCCTTAGCCGTTTTTTTTTTTTTTTTCTTTTCTTTTTTTCTTCCCGCCTTTTTTCTTCCCTCCACCTCCCCAATTGTGTTTGTTTGGGGGTTCCCCACCCCCGCACACCGAAGAAACAAGTAACGGCGCGGGTGCAATCCCGCCAATCCGCGCAGCTAAATCCCCCCCCCCGTTCCCCCGCCGGGGTGGGTTTTGTCACGCCCCGTCCACCAACGTTCGTTGCGTATCGGACCCTCCCCTACTTCCCCTCTTTTTTTTATCCAATATTTCACCTTCGTTTTTTTTTTTCCACCAAATTGTTCGCAACAAGGAACCCATAACCAAGGCAGCCACATCCCCTCCACCCACCTTTCTCTTTTCAACACCCCTTTCTATTTCTTCCCCCCCCCGTTCCTTATCACAAATCACAACGTCCCCACCCTTTACCCTTCTTTCTCCACCTTGTCTTCCACCCCCCTTGCTCCCCCTCTCCTTCACCTGTCTCCCCCCCCACCCCTACCCCCCCCTATTCTCCCTTTCGTCCTTTTTTCGTTCTTGACCCTTTACTTTTTACACCCACCTTCTTCCCCCAAACTTACCTTTCCACCTTCGCTTTTTCCCCCGTCCCTCCCACCCCCTTTCCTCCACACCCCCCCCTCCACCTTTTTCTTACACACACTTCCTTCTCCTTCCTCTCCTTCATTTTCACTTTCACCTTGCTTCCCCACCGAAACCGTGTTGAGGCCTGCTTGAGGAGACGAAACCTAAACTGTATACATGCACCAGCGGAAATAACAAGCAATGGCTATCGACCCAATTCGCCATGTAGGCCTACCAGGAGGAAAGGAAGGAGAAAAGAAAAGAAAGGGTTAAAAATGAAGGCGGGGAAGTGGTGGGTTTTGCATGATGAGTGAGCAAGATAGCGAGCGGAGAGCGGATGAATGATTGGGTGTGGTGTGAGAGTTACATATTTTGTTGATGTAAATTTATGTTTCATACTCTTATTGTATTTTTATTTTACACGGTGGGAAGACAATTTTTTCCATGTGCGTTGTGCACATGCCAATGGACAATACGGAAACTGATGACTTATGACATTGTCATCTTGGAGTGAAAGAAGGAACATTTAGTAGTCATTTTGCTTTTAAATGTACTTTTTCAATACATCCACCTGGGCTTGAAGCCCAGTAGCTCTGATCCATATAAAAGTGAGGGTACAACCTGGGCATCGAACAATCTAATGAAACGTTTAGGGGTGGGGGTGGGGGGGGGGGGGGGGGTGACGATAAAAGCCAAACGCTTAGCACAAAGCAAACGATTATATTTACTGTGTCAACAGTTTGAGACATTTCCCAACTACTTCGCAGCTGTCGTTACGACATAATACAAAATGCTGTTCACGACATTTAGTTAGAAGCGAGTATGGGAGTGTGTGTGGTGGGGGGGGGGGGGGGGGGGGGGGGGGGGGGGTTGTACCAACGTTGACACTAATGTACCCCACCACCCCTCCAATCCCTCTTTGGCCCTCTCCCCGCTTCTTCACACTACCCCCCACCCTGGTCTTCCTCTTGCGCCCCCCCCCCCTTCTGTGCCCCCCCCCCCCCCCTCCCATTAACGAGTTTCCTTGTAACCCTAGGACGACAAATTAGCGAGGAAGGATCCACCTCCTCATTAACGATTTTCCTTGTATGGACGAATGTTTGTTTTTATGTGCAGCCGTCATGTTTTTTTTTGTGTGTGTGCGCTGCGCGCGCGTGCTTGCGTGTGTGTATTATTGTGTTGTGTGCATCTGTGTACGTTGTGTGTTTCTGTGTATATACTATTATATGCGTGTGTGTATGTTTTTTGTGTGTGTGTTTATGCGTGTGTGTGTGTGTGTGTCTTGTTTGTGTGTATGTTTTGTGTGTGTTTAATGCGTGTGAGTGGGTGTATCTGTGTCCGTTTATGTGCACACAGGAATATGAGTGTCTGTGTTTATATGTTTTGTTAGGATGTTTATGGACGTCACGTTTAGCTGTTAGCTTAATGATGCTTTCCCCTTTTTGGTTCTGTTTGGTTTGCGTCCATTCCTCCTGGAATGGCCTCCCTTCTGCACTCCGAACCTCAAACAGCCTCTCTTCTTTCAAGTCCTCCCTCAAAACAACTCTCTTCAAAACATAATCTTTCTCATCCTCCTCCTGCAAAGGTTATCCGTTGAGTCATGTGTGTGTGTGTGCGTGTGCGTGCGTGTGTGTGTGTGTGTGTTTGTGTTGTGTGTGTGTGTGTGTGTGTGTGTGTGTGTGTGTGTGTGTGTGTGTTTGACCTTAAGTTCGTGTGAGTGTTTTGTGTGTTGTCCAGCTTTTCATTTTGTTAGTATTGTTTTTATCATGATTGTAAGCGCTTAGGGCTTTTGTTAAGATTAAGCGCCCTAAATATTCATTATTATTATTATTATTATTATCACAAAGTAAACACTATATGAGCAGCCCCAGTCTCTCTCTCTCTCTCTCTCTCTCTCTTTTCTCTCTCTCTCTCTCTCTCTCTCTCTCTCCCTCCCTCCCTCCCTCCCTCCCTCCCTCCCTCCCTCCCTCACTCACTGGAATGCGCGAGCGTCTCTGTTGTGAATAGATGCGCACATGTATGTGTGTGTCTGTGTGCACATGGAAACGAACGCAAGTGCGATTGCATAAGCTAATTATTCGAATAATATTTTCATAGTACAGTGACTTTCTCCATCACTCTGTACATTTAAAAACAACCACCCCACAAACATGTGTTATTTCGATCTCTGTTAATAGCCACACACCCGGGCTTCACCAAATTACCATTACTTTGATCTTGTGGCGTTTGGGGCGTGACGAATGGAATGACATGCATATTGAGTTGAGTTTGGGTATATGAGCTGAAAACAGAGAGGTCTGGACAGAATCTCCAGATCACCTGGTGTTGGGGACAGGTCCTAGTTTTGAGTCGGATCATTAATTTTGTTCTTCTGTGTTCCCAGGCAGGATGTATGGCCATAATGGGTGAGCATCGTGTGTGTGTGTGTGTGTGTGCGTGTGCGTGTGTGTGCCCATTTGGTCACTGGTTGACATTTAACCTGAAGTAGGGGCCACCAGTAAGGTGAGGGCTGTACAATAAATAACGTTCCCCATTTAACCCTTTCACCGCCAGCCATATTTCAGCCAAAAGTTTCCATTACATTTCCCAGGGGAGAGAACAAAATCCATCTGCAGTATTTCGGGATTCTTCTGTGACATATCTAAAATAATGTCTATCCTTACTTCCCAAAACTATGACAATAGAGTCTTTGGGTAATAGACCCCAATTTGATGCCTTTTAGTGACATAGGTGTTAAATCACTGTGGTGCTAAAATGCGACTTTGGCGGTGTAATGATCGACGCAATGGCTATTTTAGTCTGTTTGATCTCTTCTTTTTCTTCTCCGTTT
>CM065706.1:1790510-1808010 GCA_017654935.2 Phymorhynchus buccinoides | reverse complement strand
TCTAGCCCCCCTCCTCTTTCTCTCTCATCCTACCCCCTTCTCTCTCTCTCTCTCTCTCTCTCTCTATCTCTCTCTCTCTCTCTCTCTCATCCTAACCCTTTCTCTATATATCCCCCCTCTCTCTCTCTCTCTCTCTCTCTCTCTCTCTCTCTCTCTCTCTCTCTCTCCCTCTCTCCCTCTCTCCTCTCTCTCTCTCTCTCTCTCTCTCTCTCTCTCTCTCTCTCTCTCTCTCTCTCTCTCTCTCTCTCTCTCTCTCTCTCTCTCTCTCTCTCTCTCTCTCTCCTCCCTCCCTCCCTCCCTCAGAGCATATCATCGGAATAAACATGTTCTTTCTCTGTCACATTCTACTAAGCACTTCACTCCTAATACAGTACTAGTGTCATCAGACCTAGTGACTTTCCAATCATCATGCATACGTCACACTGTTTCTATCCTCTTTATTTGTTATTGTTTTTTTAATATGGATATTTTTATCCCAAGGTCTTTTGCCTGTGTCACATGCACAGATTCATGGCTGGTTTAAGCTTAAACAAAAACTTAAACAAAAAACAGGGCCTGCATTCACGTGTGAGGCTTATCATCATGATATCTTAGAAGTCCTCCTTGTAGAGTGGCACAGTGGTAGCGCCTTCGCTTCGTGTCAAGTAAACCCGAGTTCGAACCTGGTTACAGGTTTTTTTCCCTCTCACTTTGCACTAGGCCTTACGGTCTGAACGTGGAGTCTTTCGGATGAGACGATAAGCCGAGGTCCCGTGTGCCCATGAACGTAGCATACGTTAAACCCAGTGGCAACAAAAAAGCTGTCATTTGGTCCACATTTACCCCCCTCCCTCATCAGTCACACAAAAATCGCATGCACACAAAAAAAAGAAATTGGTTGGCGCGCCTCTGGCTACGATGCGCTCTCCAGGTGGGAGCAACCCGAATTTCACAGAGACGCCTCTGTGACTATGAAGTACCTAATGCCATACCTAATACCTAAAGTCCTACTAAATCCTACTACTTTAGAAGGACTTCTAAAATGTCGTGATGCTAAGACTCCTGCTATCTCAATACAGGCCCGGTGTCTCTGTTTTCCGGAGGCTACCTTGCCACTGACAGGTTTACTTTTACACACTCGATGTCTTCAGAACTTCATTTCATTGTTTCGTTTTTTTGTCCTTTGCCCGACTGCGGTTGTCAAAGGAGCATATTTGTTTTTAGTTTGCCGTGTGTTTCGTTCATTTAAAAAAAAAATTATTTTTATTTTACCAAGAACTAAATTAACAGCAATGCCCATTATGGCCTTCGGCCGAGAGGACGTAAAACTTTAACTGTGTTCATTTTTTGGTTCTCTTCCCACCCCCCCTCCCACCCACCAAGTTTCTCTTTGCGTCACATGAACAGATGCATGACTGTTTGAACTTATGAAGGAAAAGTTTTATGAAGTTTTCTGTTGATTGGCATAGTGACTTGTTGACTGGGTTTGTGTCGTTCTATTTTTATCCCCCTATTCTTGGTATTGTTTTTTTTTCTTTCTTCTTTGTTCCACCCGAACAGACGTACGATCTTTGAAATGTTACAGGGAAGACTTTACCTTGTTTGCTTTTTCGATAAAGGTCTCTGAACACGTGAACATTTTTTTCACTCTTTCGCCATGGAAACACAGCAGTTGATCTTATGATGGATGCTATATTTAATGTACTGTCCATGATCTTATGACTGCATGGCTATCACTGTGTTGCCATGGTGAAAGAGTGAAAAATGTTCACGTGTTCAGAGACCTTAAAGCAAAGTCTTAATACTTAACCGTTTCCTATCGTTTCCTATCGTTTCCTATCGTTTCCTATCGTTTCCTATCGTTTCCTATTTTTAATTCAGTTCTTGACATTTTTTCTTCTTCGTTTCATCACATGATTAGATCAATGATTCTTTGAACTAAAAAACAAAAAAGGGTGAGGTGGGGTGGACTTTAGTATATTCGATGGCTTGGAGTCAAAACGGGGTAAAGGTCCAGATGTGCCACCCCCCCTACATTTCTCGGTTAATTCCATTTTTCCGTTTTTGCCTTTCTTACCAAACATGAAGCTGTATTTTATGAACATTTTCAGCTAATTATCTTTGTTCAATAATTAATTGCAGTCATGATAAAGGCCATTATCTAATCGGACCCCCCCCCCCCCCCCCCCCCCCCCCCCCTATGTACTGCAGTACACCGTGGCATTTGTCACAGTCGTGGTTCATTGTGTTTTCCCGTCTTATGGGGGGGGGGGGGGGGGGGGGGGGGGGGGGGGGGGGGGGGGGGGGGGGGGATTATTGAACATATTGTGAAAACTAATAACTTGTTTTTTTAAAAAAAGACTGCAGAAATATAAAAAGCACAATCCTCATTTTACATTATTTGCACTTTTTTTTAATACAAGTTCTTAGTTTTAGCAATAACATCAATAATAAGTCAATGGACTATCAAAAGATAGTCCGTTTTGACTCTAAGCCATCGTTATGATGTTGTTATATAACGTCTTAACCGCTCTCCTGTCCGTTCTATTCTGGTTGATTTGAAACATTTATCTCAAAGATATTTTCCATGTCACATGAACAGATAGATGATTGGTTTGAACTAACGACGAAGGAGACTTTATATGACGCTTAACCTGTTGACAGCAACACATTTTTTCTGTCTCGATATCTGTTGCACTTTCAGTCATTATTACATTTCTTTTGATATCTTTTTTTTTGGTATAAAAAAGGGTTTCATCGAGTCACAAGATGAACAGATCAATAATTTGTTTAATAGCAAGTAAGGAGGGGCGGACTTTATGAGGCTGGCTATCGACAGGGGGTGGGTTTTCAATCCCTACACGGCTGAAGGTCAGAGAGATCTGTTTGCTGTCACTTATCATGTGCAGAAAATAATAATGCAGAGTTTGCATAACATGTGACATACTGGGCACAACAAGTTAGGCCTTCTCTGCTGGTGAGAGTGTTTCTCTAACACCCTTTGCTGATAATCACACCACGCATGTCTGTGAGCACCACAAAAAAACACATTGAAAGAATTGCTGCCTGGAATGCCCATTCCATATGTCACTTCAGCACAACAACCGTGTTTAACGTATCTAGTCTTCTAATAGAAAGGGGCAAACTTATGGTCATTTCTTTCGTCTGAAAAACTGTGTTTGTTCTTATCAAGAGTGTTACAGATATTTGTACACAACTATTGGCAAATATTTGCCTTATTGGCCTGTACTACCCACTGTTGTTAATATTATTTGAATAAGTTATATATTTGCTCCTGTAAAAGAACTGTGCTGTACATTTTGATCCTGGTCCTTAACTTATTGTGCCTGGTATACGTGGCTTCAACTGACGAAAGCTTCCCCTTTCCTTGCAGAGACCAGAGGTTTTGCTTGGACCATCGTTGTTCTGTTCACATTTATTCGCGTGGTTCTTGTGGCTTATGCTGTTTGAAAGTTTTCTCTTGTCTGTGTTTGGACGATTGTAGTTTTGCACGATGAAAATAACAAGGCAAGATATCACTCGTTTTTTTTTTATATCAACATTTCGTTTTCTATCTCCAGATTGTTAAAGTTTGAACTAAATGATGGCTTTTGTGCTACTATGCTTGTTCATTGAAAAAAAAACCCAGTCATTTGGGGGGGCAGTCTAGTACTTAAGTCACCCCCCTTCATGTTTACGACCCTCAATCTCAAAGTCTGCTTCTTTCAGTTTTATGAAAATAATCCTAGGCTGATCCTAACCCTTTCCAAAAAAATGTCAGAATGTTGCTTCTCTGTGAAAATGTTCAATTGGACAATTTGAGAGAGGTGCGTAAGGTACAAGATATCATTTTGTGCTGTAGACCTCTGGGACAGAGAGAGAGTGTGGCTGTCCTGGAAACAATGACTCTTCCACTGTAACTCGTGCATTTCACTGGGTTACGGTCAAATGTCGTTAATGTACCATGCTGATTATGTTGTCTGAGAGTGTGGCTGTCCTGGAAACAATGACTCTTCCACTGTAACCCATGCATTTCACTGGGTTACGGTCAAATGTCGTTAATGTACCATGCTGATTATGTTGTCTGAGAGTGTGGCTGTCCTGGAAACAATGACTCTTCCACTGTAACTCGTGCATTTCACTGGGTTACGGTCAAATGTCGTTAATGTACCATGCTAATTATGTTGTCTGAGAGTGTGGCTGTCCTGGAAACAATGACTCTTCCACTGTAACTCGTGCATTTCACTGGGTTACTGTCAAATGTCGTTAATGTACCATGCTAATTATGTTGTCTGAGAGTGTGGCTGTCCTGGAAACAATGACTCTTCCACTGTAACTTGTGCATTTCACTGGGTTACGGTCAAATGTCGTTAATGTACCATGCTGATTATGTTGTCTGAGAGTGTGGCTGTCCTGGAAACAATGACTCTTCCACTGTAACTCGTGCATTTCACTGGGTTACGGTCAAATGTCGTTAATGTACCATGCTGATTATGTTGTCTGAGAGTGTGGCTGTCCTGGAAACAATGACTCTTCCACTGTAACTCGTGCATTTCACTGGGTTACGGTCAAATGTCGTTAATGTACCATGCTGATTATGTTGTCTGAGAGTGTGGCTGTCCTGGAAACAATGACTCTTCCACTGTAACTCGTGCATTTCACTGGGTTACGGTCAAATGTCGTTAATGTACCATGCTGATTATGTTGTCTGAGAGTGTGGCTGTCCTGGAAACAATGACTCTTCCACTGTAACTCGTGCATTTCACTGGGTTACGGTCAAATGTCGTTAATGTACCATGCTAATTATGTTGTCTGAGAGTGTGGCTGTCCTGGAAACAATGACTCTTCCACTGTAACTTGTGCATTTCACTGGGTTACGGTCAAATGTCGTTAATGTACCATGCTAATTATGTTGTCTGAGAGTGTGGCTGTCCTGGAAACAATGACTCTTCCACTGTAACTCGTGCATTTCACTGGGTTACGGTCAAATGTCGTTAATGTACCATGCTGATTATGTTGTCTGAGAGTGTGGCTGTCCTGGAAACAATGACTCTTCCACTGTAACTCGTGCATTTCACTGGGTTACTGTCAAATGTCGTTAATGTACCATGCTAATTATGTTGTCTGAGAGTGTGGCTGTCCTGGAAACAATGACTCTTCCACTGTAACCCATGCATTTCACTGGGTTACGGTCAAATGTCGTTAATGTACCATGCTGATTATGTTGTCTGAGAGTGTGGCTGTCCTGGAAACAATGACTCTTCCACTGTAACTCGTGCATTTCACTGGGTTACGGTCAAATGTCGTTAATGTACCATGCTGATTATGTTGTCTGAGAGTGTGGCTGTCCTGGAAACAATGACTCTTCCACTGTAACTCGTGCATTTCACTGGGTTACGGTCAAATGTCGTTAATGTACCATGCTAATTATGTTGTCTGAGAGTGTGGCTGTCCTGGAAACAATGACTCTTCCACTGTAACTCATGCATGTCAGTGGGTTACGGTCAAATGTCTTACTCGTTAATGTACCATGCTGATTATGTTGTCTGAGAGTGTGGCTGTCCTGGAAACAATGACTCTTCCACTGTAACCCATGCATTTCACTGGGTTACGGTCAAATGTCGTTAATGTACCATGCTGATTATGTTGTCTGAGAGTGTGGCTGTCCTGGAAACAATGACTCTTCCACTGTAACTCATGCATGTCAGTGGGTTATGGTCAAATGTTTTACTCGTTAATGTACCATGTTGATTATGTTGTTCAGTAACAGTGTCGCTCATTGATTTATTTGTAACATAATATGTTGTTCATTAATTAACTGGACCTCAACTACAGCAATGGGTTAGGGAGAGGGCTAGAAGGTCCTGGACCACTGCGTTTCAGGTTTTCAAAGATTTTATAGAAGCACTCGTATGACCACAATTTATGTTTGTTTCGTTCACAGGAAGAAAACAGAGGCAGCGAAAGCGGCGGGCTCTTCCTCAGGGGTAGGAGGAGGAGGTGGAGTCAGTGGCACCGGTGCCTTCATTCCCCACCCCTCCACCTCCAAAGCCCTGAAGAAGGCCAGCTCCAAGAGCCCATCCCTCCCTAGAAAGCCCGATGTCGGGGGCAAAGGAGAAGGAGGAGTAGGAGGAGGGGGGTCAACCGCTGGGGGCTCTGCCGGGATGGGCGGCGGTGCGGGGAGTTGGGGCAGCGGTAGTACGCTTCATCCGCCGGCCAGTGGAGACGAGAGCTCCATCACCGTTAGCGTGGAGGATTTAGACACTGTGAGTGAAATCGGTAGTTACAGCATTATTTGTCTTGCTCTTGTTCTTCCTCTTGCTCTTTGTCTTCTTCTTCTTCTTCTTCTTCTTCTTCTTCTTCTTCTTCTCCTTCGTCATCATATTTTTCTTCTTCTTCATATTTTCCTCCTCCTCCTCTTCCTTCTTCTTCTTCTCCTTCGTCATCATATTTTTCTTCTTCTTTCTTCATAATTTCCTTCTCCTCTTCTTCTTTCTTCTTCTTTTTCTTCTTCTTCTTCTTCTTCTTCTTCTTCTTCTTCTTCTTCATCATACATGTGTATTTTACTTCTTTTTTCTTCATATTTTTCTCCTCCTCCTCCTCCTCCTCCTCCTCCTTCTTCTTCTTCTTCTTCTTCTTCTTCTTCTTCTTCTTCTTCTTCTTCTTCTTCTTCTTCTTCTTCTTCTTCAGACTTCTTCTTCTTCTTCTTCTTCTTCTACTTCTTCTTCTTCTTCTTCAGACTTCTTCTTCTTCTTCTTCTTCGATATCTTCTTCTTCGATATCTTCTTCTTCTTCGATATCTTCTTCTTCAATATCTTCTTTTTTTCCTTCTCCTTTTCTTCTTCTCATCTCTTTCAGTTTGTTTTCTGTTTGTGTCTCTGTTCCTCCTTCTCTGCATCCCTACCTTTAATTTTTTTTCATTTTCTTCTTGCCTTTCTTCTTTTACTTTTACCCCACCCCCTATAATCTTGTTCTCCATTCTCTCTTCCTTTATACAAAAATCCCTTTCTCTTATCTTTTATCTCTTATTTCTCTTTGCCCTTTTTTTTTGAGAGAGACAGACAGAGAGACTGACAAACACACAGAGACAGGCAGCGAAAGAAAAATGAAAGCGTGCATGATGGCCTTATTGGCAGGATGGGTCTTTATCAGCATGAGGGGGAAATCCCATATCTGATCGCTGTGCCGCTAATTCCACCCAGTTTTGCTGATATCATTTACTGTGACCTGTTGCTCAATATAGCTGTGGCACAGAATGCTGTCGGAAAGGAAACTAGTGTCCTGGTCACCCCCTTAATCTGCTGCCTGTTGTGGACTCTGTCATCAGCCTGTGTGTAGGGGAGGGGGTTATGAAGCGTTGTACCCCCGTCTCTGTGTGTCCCCAATTTCACCTCTATGTGTCCCTGTCTATATGTGCCCTTGTCTCTTTGTGTTCCCATCTTTATGTGTCAATGTGTCTCCCTGTCTCTAGATGTCCTTGTGTGTCCCCGTTTCTGTGTCCCCGTCTTTATATGTCCCCATCTCTGTATGTCCCTGTCTCTATGTGTCCCCATCTCTATTATGTTCTTGTCTCATGTCTCTATGCCCCTGTCTATGTGTCTCTGTCTCTACATGTCCCTGTCTCTGTATGTCCCTGTCTCTATGTGTCCCTGTCTCTACATGTCCCTGTCTCTGTGTGTCCCCATCTTATGTCTGTATCTTTGTTTATTCTAACCCTATCCCTCCCTAACCCAAACACTAACCTTACCTCCTAACCCAAACACTAACCTTACCTCCTAACCCTATCCCTAACAATAACCCTTACCATAGACATATAGACAGGGAACACACAGAGACTGTGACACAATGATGAGGGCATAACGGGGGTGACACATATTGGCAGGGGACACACAGAGACTGTGACACAATGATGAGGGCATAACGGGGGTGACACATATAGACAGGGACACACAGAGACTGTGACACAATGATGAGGGCATAACGGGGGTGACACATATTGGCAGGGGACACACAGAGACTGTGACACAATGATGAGGGCATAACGGGGGTGACACATATTGGCAGGGGACACACAGAGGGACACACAATGATGAGGGCATAACGGGGGTGACACATATGTGGGACACACAGAGACTGTGACACAATGATGAGGGCATAACGGGGGTGACACATATATCGTGGGGGACACACAATCACTGTGACCACAATGATGAGGGCATGGGTTTTGGGACTCATATTGGCAGGGGACACACAGAGACTGTGACACAATGATGAGGGCATAACGGGGGTGACACATATTGGCATGGGACACACAGAAGACTATGGACACAGTGATGAGGGCATAACGGGGGTGACACATATTGGCAGGGGACACACAGAGACTGTGACAATTTTTGATGAGGGCATAACGGGGGTGACACATATTGGCAGGGGACACACAGAGACTGTGACACAATGATGAGGGCATAGCGGGGGTGACACGGTGGCACATCACACCGATCTGTGTGTGTCCCAACGGAGCAGTTATCAGTGCCCCAAAATAGGGTGCTTATTCATTGTGGTCTAACACCCCTAATCACACCCCACCCAGATGATTACTGGCCTGGGGTTTGGGAGCTCAATTTTTAAGTTAGTCCCGGTTTGACATCATTGTTAGCTAACTGGTGAGCCGTGGAGAATGAAGCATGGGGAAGACTATGGAGCTCAGTGGAAAAATAAAGGTAAAACATTTGAGTTTGAATTTTGCCAAAATCTTTTACTGTTATTTAAAAGCTTAATTGACTGCCATATTGTTGTTTTTTTATAAAGAGTGGTTATTCACAATCCTAGTTTTCCGCAGTGATTGTGTGATGGTTGAAAGCATTTTAACAGAACAGTATTTGTTTAGAAGGTTTTGACTTGGTGAACTGCTTATTGATGATTTAAAATTAGAGTTGTTTGTTCAAGCTGCAGTGCAATACTGGAATACTGGAATAATTTGTCGACTAACATTAAGGCTGCACCTTAGTGATATATTCAAAAATCTTCTGGACAAAGACACAATGATGTCAATTTTTTTATACTACTTTCGATGAATAAGACAAAAGGGTCCTTTCCATATTTTTGTTAAATTTTATAGCCTTTTAGCTGAGAAAGCAAGTCACCCTGAAACAAATCAAAGTCACAAACGACAAAGGGGTAAAAGGATAGCGAGGCCCACTTCTAGCCCTTACTATACCTTACTACTACTACTACTAAATCTACTACTACTACTAAGACAACAGGGTAGAAAGGGGATAGGTCCATTCTAGCCCTAATTTACTACTACTACTACTACTTTTAGAAAGGGCGTAAAAGGGTGTTAAATCCACTTCTAGTGCTAATTACAACTAGGGTACTACTACTACTACTACTACTACTACTAGAAAGGGCGTAAAAGGGCAGCAAGGTCCACTTCTAGCCCTAATAGGTACTACTAATACTACTGTACTACTAAGACAACTAGGGTCTTTGGATAAAAGGGCAGCAAGGCCCCATTCTATGCCTAATTAGTGACTACTACTACTACTACTAATACACTAGAAAGGGCGTAAAATGCAGCACTTTGGCACTGAAAGCCCTAATTACTTAATACTACTACTACTACTACTTTTACTATAAAGAGTGGTTTTTCACAGTCCTAGTTCTAGCCGCAATGATTGTGTACTGGTACTAAGCATTTTAACAGGACTAGAAATTGTTTAGAAGGCTTTGACTTGGTGAACTTCTTATTGATTATTACTACTGTTACTAATCTGTAATTAGAATTACTTGTTCTACTGCAGTGCAGTAAGTCCTATTAGAGAACAGTGACAATTGATGTAGTAGTTATAGTTTGTTTATTTGTTAGTGTAGCAGTGAGATTATGTTGTTGTTTGTTTGTGTTTTGTTTAGCTTGAAATAACTAAGTCTAGCTTTAAATTGTTTAGTCCACCATTATTTCTTATTCTTCTTTTGCCAATTCTGTCCACCTGCCGTAACCGGCAATTACTGACATGTACTGGGGTTCGAAGAATTATGCAGCGGGGCAGAAACAAAAAAAAAACAAAACCTAGACAGATAAGAGGGCGTGCACGGCCGAGCACCCCCGGCTAGTCCAAGAACCCCCAGCCGCACACGTTAAAAAAAAAAAAGAAAAAGGGGGGGGGGTAGGGGGAGGGGGGTAGTAGTGTTTTTAGTCAGGGAGCTTCAGCACCTTCGAGATGAAGGAGCTGAGCGTGGGGGACTGGACTGTTTCTGATGGTAAGGAGTTCCAGACGGTTCGGGGGAAGATTGGTAAGCAACAACAACAAACCCTATCATGCAAACTTTTTATGTCTTTATAACTGAACAGAAAAGAAGCAGAGAAAGATGTTAAAGCTAGTTCAGCGTTGATGATAAATTGTGTTACACATTTCTCACGCTAAGCAGAATCCAGACACTCAGAATTAGCTTAATTTGAACTTAGAACAAAAGACATGGCCAAAAAAACATTGTTTTCTGGCTCAACATTGCAGGAGAGTTATTTTACTTTGAACTGCCTATGACATGTCAGACCTGTTTACTCTACTCTTTTCGAGAACCATAGTTTTCTGACTATAAGGCGATACTTTGTCCTAGGACTGAGACCCCTGCGCCTTATAATATGACTACTAAAATACTAAGAATATATAATAATAATAATAATAACTGAAGACCCCTGCGCGCTTCCACCAATGTAAGCTCTATGCGCTTATAAGAAGACTACTGCAAATAGGCATACAATACATAAGCACGTATATAATAACACTCAATCTACAAAATTTTGTGTAAAATTTGGGGGGTGCGCCTTATAATCAGGTGCGCCTTGTAGTCCATAAAATACGGTAGTATTCTACTCAATTTGGACCTCTACTACTCTTCAAAACTGAAAATAATGCTCTTTAATTCTTGATTACTACTCATTTTCAGTGAACATTATTTGATGGTTTAATGAATAAAACTACACATTTTGCACCCAAACTGCTCATTTCAGCCGTCCAGACTACGGTACTCAAGACTTGTGTAGGGGGTAAGCAGGTCTGACGTGTTCATGAACGTTTCAGAGAGGTTTGGAAATAACGTGTGTACGTGTGCGTGCCACCTTCATAAAATGATCACAGACCAGCAACCTCCCTATAAGACCCCTCCCTATTAAGACCTCCTCTAAAGTGTGACCCAACAATTTCTCACAGATTTTGTTCCCATTCATATCCGGACTACTGAGTGTCCCCCTCCCTATAAGACCCCTCCCTAATAAGACCCCTCCCTATGAAGACCTTTTTTATTTTATTTTACTGATTTTTCAAGTTCTTAATAGGGAGGTTCCATTGTATACACATAATATAAAAACACAATAGAACCTCCCTTATAAGACCTCCCATAATATGCCCGCATGAATATTAACAATTATGCATGTGCGTATGCAAGTTTTATAAATCCACATTTCAACCTATCTTTATCATAATATCACCTGCTTTGCTACCTTTATGTTCAAATCTGTTCAAATCTGTATGTGTAATATCATGCCTTGCCATGTTTGTATTCTATGTTCGTATATGTACCAAGGACAGATTGGAAGACTAGGTCTTGCCTAAAATCTGTATCCTTGAAAAATAAAGTTAAAGTTTTGAAAAAAAAAAAGTGTTCAAGTTTTCCCATTATAAGACTCCCTCCCATATAAGACCTACTTTTCTGAGACATTGCCCTTCTTTGTAGTTATTAAAATGACCTCCCTTTAAGACCCCTCCCATATAAGACCTCATTTTGGATGATTTTTGAAGGTCTTAAGGGAGGTTCCACTGTGTAAGAAAATATACACAGAAATTGCAGTTGAAACAAGGAGACAGCCAATAGACCTATCCATTGCCTGTTCAGCAGTTTTGATGCGGTGACAGTGTTCGTGTCAGTCACTGTTTCTGGGTCGGCGTTGTCAGCCGCTATCATCAGTCCTACAAGGAATCTGTGAAGGAATGTCCAACTGTCGCTGACTCTGGATTTATGAACTCCCTGTAGCAGTGTGTCGCAGCATAATTATCTCTTGTCATTATCCATGTTGTAATCAACCAATCATTTTCGTTATCCTTTGACCCTTGATCATTTTCGGGACTGAAGATTAGTAGCAGCGCTTTCTATTCTGCCTTTATTTAATTAAACAACGGAATGGCATTTGGAAATCATCACGGGTATTTCATTCATCGTGTAATATTAATCAATGAACTACAGTTTTTCACTGGTTATGTAGTCTCATATTGACTATGGCTAGTCAACCAGGTAGTTAGGATATCTAGGCTAAGTTCGAAAATGAAGGTGATTGGTCAAAGGTCAAGGTCACTGGAGCGTAGAATGCTGCCGCATGGCTGGTTGATCTGGCGTTTTCAGGCTGTACTTTAAGCTGGTGTTGAGAGCTGTTTGAGTTAAGGGCTTAGGGTAAGGCCGGGTTCACATTAGACGCATAAGTTCTGTACGGAAAACCCTAAATAAGTGGAAGAAAGAAGGATAAAAGTTTACGCATATAAGTGAAATTCGGACTCGTGCGAAAATCTTTTCCCTTCTTTGTTTCACTTATTTATGGATTGCGCACGGGTTTCCGCATGGAATATCCGCTTATGTGTGTACACGGCCTTATTTATGGATTGCGCACGGGTTTCCGCATGGAATGTCCGCTTATGTGTGTACACGGCCTTATTTATGGATTGCGCACGGGTTTCCGCATGGAATATCCGCTTATGTGTGTACACAGCCTTATTTATGGATTGCGCACGGGTTTCCGCATGGAATATCCGCTTATGTGTGTACACGGCCTTATTTATGGATTGCGCACGGGTTTCCGCATGGAATATCCGCTTATGTGTGTACACAGCCTTATTTATGGATTGCGCACGGGTTTCCGCATGGAATGTCCGCTTATGTGTGTACACAGCCTTATTTATGGATTGCGCACGGGTTTCCGCATGGAATATCCGCTTATGTGTGTACACGGCCTTATTTATGGATTGCGCACGGGTTTCCGCATGGAATGTCCGCTTATGTGTGTACACGGCCTTATTTATGGATTGCGCACGGGTTTCCGCATGGAATGTCCGCTTATTTGTGTACACGGCCTTATTTATGGATTGCGCACGGGTTTCCGCATGGAATGTCCGCTTATGTGTGTACACGGCCTTATTTATGGATTGCGCACGGGTTTCCGCATGGAATGTCCGCTTATGTGTGTACACGGCCTTATTTATGGATTGCGCACGGGTTTCCGCATGGAATATCCGCTTATGTGTGTACACGGCCTTATTTATGGATTGCGCACGGGTTTCCGCATGGAATGTCCGCTTATGTGTGTACACGGCCTTATTTATGGATTGCGCACGGGTTTCCGCATGGAATATCCGCTTATGTGTGTACACGGCCTTATTTATGGATTGCGCACGGGTTTCCGCATGGAATGTCCGCTTATGTGTGTACACGGCCTTATTTATGGATTGCGCACGGGTTTCTGCATGGAATGTCCGCTTATGTGTGTACACGGCCTTATTTATGGATTGCGCACGGGTTTCCGCATGGAATATCCGCTTATGTGTGTACACGGCCTTATTTATGGATTGCGCACGGGTTTCCGCATGGAATATCCGCTTATGTGTGTACACGGCCTTATTTATGGATTGCGCACGGGTTTCCGCATGGAATGTCCGCTTATGTGTGTACACGGCCTTATTTATGGATTGCGCACGGGTTTGACTGCATGGAATGTCCGCTTATTTGTGTACACAGCCTTATTTATGGATTGCGCACGGGTTTCTGCATGGAATATCCGCTTATGTGTGTACACGGCCTTAGGGTTCACATAAGAAATGATAGCATTAATCAGAGAACATCAAGGACAATTAAAAATAGTTGTGCTTTTACAGCTGGACAAGGTATATGGGGATGATGAAAATAATGATGATGATGACGGCAATGATGATGCTGATGATGATAATAATGAAAATAATGGTGAAGAGGATTCTGATAATGATGATGATAGTGAAAATAATGATGATGGTGATGAGGATTATGATGATGATAATGATGATGGTGATGAGGATTATGATGATGATAATGAAAATAATGATGATGGTGATGAGGATTATGATGATGATAATGAAAATAATGATGATGGTGATGAGGATTATGATGATGATAATGATGATGGTGATGAGGATTATGATGATGGTGATGAGGATTATGATGATGATAATGAAAATAATGGTGATGAGGATTATGATGATGATAATGAAAATAATGATGATGGTGATGAGGATTATGATGATGATAATGAAAATAATGATGATGGTGATGAGGATTATGATGATAATGAAAATAATGGTGATGAGGATTATGATGATGATAATGAAAATAATGATGATGGTGATGAGGATGATGATGATGATAATGAAAATAATGATGATGGTGATGAGGATTATGATGATGATAATGAAAATAATGATGATGGTGATGAGGATTATGATGATGATGATGACAATGACAATAATGATAATGACAATGATGATGACGACAACGACAATAACGATGATGGTGATTGCAGATGGACGGCAGGGAAAACGGCGGTGTGTGCGAAGCGATGACCACAACCACAGCCCACAGCGATGAGGGCAGCCTGGAGGGGGTGGGCTCGGACGGGGGGGACTCGCAAAAGACCCGCGCTGCCATCGACCACCTCAAGACCAAGATCGACAAAACTAAGGATCTTATACGAAAGGAGCAGAACCAGAAAGAAAGTGAGTGACCACGAGTAATGAGTTGCTGTGGCGCTCATAGTATTACAGACACAGTGACGCGCCACGATTAAGTCCCCTCATTTTTTCTAGGTAGCTGTGACCCACATACAAATGTCCCCAACTTTAAATTGAGGCTGCTCTTAAACATTATGTGTCTTCCGTTTATTCCGTTTTCCCATTTGTTCCTTGTTCATGTTTCTAGCCAAAGCCAGCGAGTACCTTCAACAGGCAGCCAGCGCGGACAAGCAGCAGATCTTTTTGATCCTTGGGCTCCTTTTTTCCCCCCTTTACATATCTCATCCTGTGCTGCTTCTTCTTCTTCCAGTTACTGGACAGGACCCTATCGTGGGCGTTTGAAGTCCAACTAACTGGTCACATTAGGCAGGCGGCATTAAAAACAGGATTTTAAAACAGTACAGTACTGCACTAAAAGTCTTGCGTTAAAACTATTTACATTTCTGCATGGATTTTTAGCAGAAGGTGGCTGGTGGTGATGCCACCGAGGCCGGCCCTAAAAACTTCTGGACTGATGGTGTCTGTCATGGCTGTAGGGAGTGAGTTCCATTCTCTCAGCGTGTGAGGGAAGAAGGAATAGTAGAGGACCGGGTGTGCTGTCCTTTCTGGATAGAATCTCTGTGTCCCTCCTGTTCTAAGGTCACTGGGGCGTAGGTACTGGTTGGGGTTTAAGTCAACCAGTCCATTGTTGATATTGTGCTATGTTGGGTGTTTTTTTCAGCAGCCAACGTCAATGAGTAGTAACCAGCACACACAAGCAGCAGATTTCAATGAATTAATTCCCCTTTTCCATCTTTTTCACTCCATAATTCCCGCTCTATTTGTGGTGCAGCCAATGTCAACGAGTATCTCCAACTGGCGGCCAGCGCCGACAAGCAGCAGATTTCAATGAATTAATTCCCCTTTTCCATCTTTTTCACTCCATAATTCCCGCTCTATTTGTGGTGCAGCCAATGTCAACGAGTATCTCCAACTGGCGGCCAGCGCGGACAAGCAGCAGAACCAGCGGATCAAGACGGTGTTTGAGAAGCGCAACCAGAAGTCGGCGCAGAGCATCAACCACCTGCAGAAGAAGCTGGAGCAATACCAGAGGAGGCTGCAGGAAGTGGAGACCCACGGCGTTCCGGGGCACAAGCAGGCCAAAGAGAGGCTCAAAGATGTCGGCCAGGGGCTCAAGTGAGTGCAGATATAGTCATTCTCTCTAAGCGCTTTTTTAAAAAGAAGCTGGAACAGTACCAGAGGAGGTTGAAAAAGGTAGAGATTTACTGAGTTCCGGGGCACAAACAGGCCGAAGAGAGGCTCAAAGACGTCGCTCAAGTGAGTACTGATGTAGTCATTCTCTCTAAGCGCTTTATTAAAAAGAAGCTGGAACAGTACCAGAGGAGGTTGAAAAAGGTAGAGATTCACTGAGTTCCGGGGCACAAACAGGCCGAAGAGAGGCTCAAAGACGTCGCTCAAGTGAGTACTGATGTAGTCATTCTCTCTAAGCGCTTTATTAAAAAGAAGCTGGGGCAGTACCTACGCACACTGCCTGAAGTGGAAACATGCGTAGTGTCAGGACACCGACAAACGAGTATGAAACACGTTACAGTAGAATGCCTATTGTCTGTAAGAGCTTCACAAACGCTCTAGTTATAACTACAACATGCACAGCACAAGTATCTAACCTTGACGTCTTAGTGCTCAATCATAAGAAGGCGTGTATATCATTACCTAGACAAAACCAAAATTGCCAGCATTCACTTTTAAGTTAATTCATCCGTTTGTGTGTGTGTTTGCGTTAGTGTCTGTTTGGGGGTTGTTATTAATTTGTTTTGTTTTTAGAAATCTACATGTCATTGCGTTTGCTTTTAGCATATTGCAGGGATTCTATATTTCTGATACATAATTGTGCATAAAAAAGGATTTGTAATGCGAGAATAGTTTTGTTTTGTTTTTGTATTCATAAAGCAACGCGTATGTTTCTTCCAAAGGAAAGGGCAGACATTATACAGACTGTAGTGAAAACAGTCCACGTTTGAAAGTCTGGTTAAGGACAGTTTTCACTTTTTAGTCATCCATTTCCCCTAGCTGCTTTCCCAATTCCCAGTATTTTCCCCCAACATTTTCAACCTTGTTTTTTCCCGGTCATTTATATTTTCCCACTTTGTTTTGTCATGTCAGTGTTAAGCTGTTTCACCTCTCTATGTTCTCTTTCCTCCCAAGTTCTCACTATCATTTCACTATCTCACTATCATTTCACTATCTCACTATCATTTCACTATCTCACTATCATTTCACTATCTCACTATCATTTCACTATCTCACTATCATTTCGCTATCTCACTATCATTTCACTATCTCACTATCATTTCACTATCTCACTATCGGCTATCATTTCACTATCTCACTATCATTTCACTAACTAAACTATCTCAAATTGGCACTCTCACTATCATTTCACTATCTCACTATCATTTCACTATCTGCGACGCGCTCTCCACTATCATTTCATTATCTCACTATCTATCTCACTATCATGGGAGCAACCCGAATTTCACAGAGAAGCCTCTGTGACTATAAAGTACCTAATACCTAATAGTCTTGATGGCGAAATGTTAAAGGTGCCCCCGGCCCCACCTACTTTTTGTAGCCTTCTTCCTATATTTGGGTGCATTGTCTCTCAGTCTTCGCCCCGTATCAGATACCAAGAATCTGCGCTGTTGCCTGTTCTTGTTGCT
>CM065706.1:1780510-1785510 GCA_017654935.2 Phymorhynchus buccinoides | reverse complement strand
TGATAAAATCGCGATATTTCGGTTTATTCTTAAACCTTCGACGGGCAAAGCTTTGAAAATTAATGAAAAGTTTCTTATTTTATTTGTGTAGAAAGAGTTAAAAAAAATTGTTTCTCTATAGACTCATGTTAAGGTGCTTTTTGTGACGGTGAACTTTTCTCTCAAGTTGATATTTTTTTAACCAATCGTGGTGATTTTCAGTCATTTTTACCTGTGATAAGAATATCGTATTTTGAGATTTGCCTTCAATCGTTATTTTGTCAGCGGACATTGAGATCAATTGTAGTGAAATGGTTGGTTAATATGTCAGAGCAAGAATAATATCAATTTTTAACTCTAAATATTGCTTGCAGTGCAAAAGAAACTTGCGACGTATTGCATCTTTTAAAAGCAAACGAATCCATTAGATGTTGGGTTGATCTGCGTTTTCAGCAGATTCTATAAGTACAGTAAATGAGAGAGAGAGAGAGAGACAGAGAGAGAGAGAGACAGAGAGAGAGAGAGAGAGAGAGAGAGAGAGAGAGAGAGAGAGAGAGAGAGAGAGAGAGAGAGAGAGAGAGAGAGAGAGAGAGAGAGAGAGAGAGAGAGAGAGAGAGAGAGCATTATCTACCTAGAAAAGACAAGTTTAGTTTATTATGTTATTCACTGCGGTCATGTTAAGTTTAGTGTGTTGTCTTCGTTCACCTCGTCAAAGTTTTTTTTAAAGACGAACATTTGGTTGTATTCGCCGTGTTTATTGTTTATTTCATCTTCATGTGCTTGTGTGAGTGTAGCGTGTTGATGCTTTTTAGTTCAATTGTTTATTATGTTTTAAATGAAATTCATTGGCTTTTTTTTTTTTGCTGACGGAATCCCCCTGCGTGTTTCAGGGGTGTTGTTGACAACATTAAGGAGGCCAGAGAGTGAGTGCAACAGTTTTCATGATGACTGGGTCTGTGTGCTAGCTGTCAGTGGATGGGGGAGGGAGGGGGTGGGTGTGTCAGTATATGGTGAAGTGCTACGTGTCCTGACGCTGTCACCGATGTCTCCTTTGCTCGTCGTTCTATGTCGCACTGCATGAGAACACCAGGGGGCCGAATCGGGTCAAGTTTGGCACAACGTTTGTGCAAAATTGAATTGTATTGTTAACCCTTTCACCGCCAAAGTCGCATTTTAGCACCACAGTGATTTAACACCTATGTCACTGAAAGGCATCAAATTGGGGTCTATTATCCAAACACCCTATTGTCTTAGTTTTGGGAAGTAAGGATAGACCTTATTTTATATATGTTATTGAATAATCCCCAATACTGCAGATGGATTTTGTTCTCTACCCAGGTAAATTTAACGGTAAATTTGTGGCTGAAATATGGCTGGCGGTGAAAGGGTTAAGTTGAAAATTCTCCTTCCCTAATTACCCAGCAAGTACCACCCAGAGAAATGTGAATGTGACTACAGTGGAACCTCCCTTATAAGACCTCCCAGTATAACACTCCCTCCCTTTGAGACCTCCCAGTATAATACTCCCTCCCTTTGAGACCTCCCAGTATAACACTCCCTCCCTTTGAGACCTCCCAGTATAACACTCCCTCCCTTTGAGACCTCCCAGTATAACACTCCCTCCCTTTGAGACCTCCCAGTATAACACTCCCTCCCTTACAAGACCTCCCAGTATAACACTCCCTCCCTTATAAGACCTCCCAGTATAACACTCCCTCCCTTACAAGACCTCCCAGTATAACACTCCCTCCCTTATAAGACCTCCCAGTATAACACTCCCTCCCTTACAAGACCTCCCAGTATAACACTCCCTCCCTTTGAGACCTCCCAGTATAACACTCCCTCCCTTTGAGACCTCCCAGTATAACACTCCCTCCCTTTGAGACCTCCCAGTATAACACTCCCTCCCATATAACTTATATTTAGACCTACTTCTCTGAGACATTGCCTTCTTTGTAAGTGTTAAAATTACCTCCTTATAAGACCTCATTTGGGATGATGTTTGAAGGTCCTCTAAGGGAGGCTCCGCTGTACCTCTGCTGGTTTTGATTTGGCTACCATTTAAAGTTTGAGATTTGTTGTTGTTGTTGTTGATGTACCCTGGCTAAAAGACTCCAGGGATCATCCCAACATCCGCAACACTTGAACACTATGGTACAAATGCACCAGTTAGGGATGAGAACATTACGCATGTGACCATTTTTGATTACCCCGCCGTGTGGGCAGCCACACTCGACTTCCGAGGATGGGCTCTTTTATGTATGAAAGAATTTCATACTCTTTGGTTGTTACAGAACTGGTTTCAAGGAAGTTTAAATAGAGATAGAAATCATTCAGTTTTTGTCTTTGTATATAGTTTGGGTATATCTAAAATATGTGGAGAAGAAAAAAATGAAGGTGAACATTCTTCAGTCAGAAATTTGATTCTTTTTCCTTGTTCTTTTTAGCATTGTCGACTTTTTTTAATCCTTTAAAAAAAAAAAAATCTTGTTCTCAAAGTTACCCTGGTGTTCTCATGCCATAATCGCAAAAAACCAGAGTGTTGTCTTGATCAGGGAAAATGCTTGCAAAGACATTTTTGGGGGGGGGGGGGGGGGGGGGGGGGGGGGGGGTGTCAGCGTTTAGTTTATTTCTCTCTTTGTGTTCCACGCCTTGTCAGAACAGATCCTGTGTTTTTGTGCCGCATCTGTCAGTTTTGGTCTTCTCTTTCAAATCGTTCAGGTCACGTTTTGCCAGGGACGTTATGGCACCCAAATCACGCTTTGTTGTTCACGCTGACTCGTTGTTGATGTCAAGGTTTTGTTGTGGTTTTAAAAAAAAAAATCTGTGTTTTGAAAACACTGACTGTTGTGTGTGTACGTGTGTGTGTGGTGAAGGTTTTTTTTTTTTGAGGGGGGATCATAATCGGGGGCATTATCAGTATTGCAGGTTATCTATTTTGCTTTGAAAGAAAGAACTCGGTTCTGTGATAATGATGATGGTGATGTTGACAATGGTGTTTGTGATGATGATTTTGATGGTGATGATTATGATGATGACAATGGTGTTTATGATGATGATGATGATGATGATTATTATGATGATTATGATGATGACAATGGTGTTTATGATGATGATGATGATGATTATTATGATGATGATGATGATGACAATGGTGATTATGATGATGATGGTGATGATATTGATGATGACGATGAATAGTTCATGATAAAGATATACTAATTTTCTAACAGTGTTTTTATTTGCAGGGCCTACATTTTTTCCCCTGTTTACGTGTTACCAGTCCAGAGGAGATTTTACTTTTGTTTCCCTTTTTTGTCTGTGTGTGTGTGTGTGTGTATGTGTGCGTGCGTGTGCGCGAGAGAGAGAGAAAGAGAAGAGAGTATTTTTTCTTTATTGTATTTCCTCAGCCCCTTCACTATTGGGGACATTTTGAGAAACTATTTTTTATATCTTTTTTAAATATCTATTTTTATCTTTTATGTACCATATTCTTCGGACTATAAGGCGATACATTCTTTTCTTCCAAGATTGAGACTCCCGCCTCTTATAATATGACTGATAATACAATAAGGAAATATAACAAAATCTTAATTTGTGTTAAATTGGGGGGTTACACCTTATAGTCTAAAAAAGTATGGTCATTATAAAAATGAGAGACCTGTTAAGGCTCAATCTGAGAACATGGTCTAGATATATATATATATATCTTTCCTGACTAGCTAGTGACATCATCAATGACATCTCACTAAGTGGTTAAAGAACTGAGTGTGTCCATTTCAGAGTATTTTAGTGACACCTGCTTTGACTGTTGCTCAGAATGTTTTCAATGTCTTGTGCGGTATAGTATGATAATAAAATAATAATTAATAATGCGTATACAGCGCATAATCTTGCTGAGCAACTCAATGCGCTTTTCACTCACCATTCGTACAAGCATTTCTAACAGACTGGTTCACGTATCTTCACATCTCTATGAAAATGAATACATTAGAGAATGCATTGCATATAATCATAACACAGCACACTAACACCCACCTCCCCTCAACACCCCCCACCCCCAACCATCCCTCCGCCCCTCGCCCCCCTACTCCCCATCCCACCCCATACAACAACAACAACAACAACATACAGTATTTATACGGCGCTGAATCTTGATAGAAATAAAATCAAAGCGCACACGCGCATGCATTAACCTCATACTCAACATCATTGAGCTGGAAAACAAGAGTGGGGAAAGGATCATAGACTTTACAGAGAGAAAGCTTTCCGGAAGAAGTGGGTTTTAAGTTGGGACTAAATGAAGGAAGGAAGAGTGGACTGGTTATGGGTATGGTCAGGGAGAGAATTCCAAACGCTTGGTGCAACGAACCTACTGTTCTGCATTGATGTTGCGCTGTTTGGTGGTGTGAAGTGTGGTTCTTCACGGTATTATTGTGCCGTGACTGATAATGTTGTTCTGTAGGCTGAGCTCTTCTTGTCATTGTTTTTTTGTTTTTGTTTTTGTGATGGTTCTTGTGTCACTGACTCGTATGGATAATTATCCTTTCTCTCTCTCTTTGTTTTTTGTCACGTGATTTTGGCTAAAATGTTAGATTAAAAGCATCTACCATCATTTTTTCTGACTAGAAGGCAATACTGTTTTTCCCCAGACTGAGGCCCCTGTGTCTTATAATATCAGACCTGTTTACTCTACTCTTTTCGAGTAGAATTCTACTCAATTTGGACCTCTACTACTCTACTGAAAATAATGCTCTAACTACTCATTTTCAGTGAACATTGTTTGATGGTTTCATGAATAAAACTAGACATTTTGCACCCAAACTACTCATTTCAGCTACCCAGACTACTCAAGACTTAAGTAAGGAGTAAACGGGTCTGTAAATATGAGTAATAATGATTATAGTAAAAAAATATCGTCACCAAATCTGAATCTGTGTAGAATTTTGGGGGGTGTACCATATTGTTCTGCCAATAAGGCAATACTGTTTGTTCCCAGACTGAGACCCCTGTGTCTTTTA
>CM065706.1:1763010-1775510 GCA_017654935.2 Phymorhynchus buccinoides | reverse complement strand
CACTGCTAGTCAGCTTGGTTTAAGAATTACTCTGTAGCACTTCTCTCATCCATTCCCCTACAAACATTTTAGGCCGTACAGAATGTTTATGCTATTGAATTTTTTTTTCTTCTCACTCAACAGCAAGTCTGTCTGTCTGTCTGTCTGTCTGTCTGTCAGGCATGTTGTTATGTCAGTTATTGTTTTTATTCACATTTTGTGAACCGAACTATACGTTTATTGGATGCAAAGCGTACGGAAATGTTTTAACCCTTTCTTAACCCTTTCAGTGCTGGAGAAAAATTGATATTTTATTTTTATTTAGTTGTACAATATAGAAAAAGTGCTCCCACCTTCTGGAAGTTCTGTGCTTGTAACTTCCTCTAATCTGTCACTCTCGTTGACTCTGCCTTTTCCCTTTGCTCTCTGTCATTCTGCCTTTTTTTCAAAATAATCTTCCAAATAATTTTCTCCTTTGAGTTCCTCCGAAATCGGAATGTGTCGGCTGTACGCAGCGGGGAGACCAGTGAAAACTGAAAACCGAACACATACATGTCTTACCCATTATGGCCATATGGCCTGGGAACGCAAAAGAAGAAGAAAAACAATTGGTACTACTACTACTTTTAGTGATATTATCATGATTTTTGTTGTTGACAGTTTTAAATACGGGTCGGACGATGAAAACTCGAGCGTGACGTCTGGGTCGGGTTACGGAGCCGTTCAGAGCAGCCCCGTGTCAGCCTCCCACAACACCAGCACCGGCGGCGGCGTCCAGTCAGCCTCTGGGGGGTTCATGGTTCCAGCCCAGGCCTTCCTGGAGCCCCTGTGTGAAGACATGGTCAGGCTGAAGGAGGGCAGCCAGAGGGTGGAGGAGAGCGTGGCCAGATTGGCCGAAGACTTTGATTCTTTTAAGGTGAGCGAGTTGATGGGAGGGCAGAGGGGGGTTGCGGTTGTGAGGAAAGGAGTCAAGTCAAGTCAAGTCGAGTCAAATCATCTTTATTGAGGGTTAACCCTTTCACCGCCAATGTCGCATTTTTGCACCACAATGATTTAAAAGGCATCAAAACAGGGTCTGTTATCCAAAGAGCCTTTTTTTCTTAATTTTTGGAGGTAAGAACAGGCTTTGTGTTATTCATGTCATAGATGAATCCCTAATATTGCAGATTTTTTTTTTCTCTACCCTGGTAAGTTTAATGGAATTTGTTTTGCCAAAAGTGGCTGGCGGCGAAGGGGTTAAAGGATAAGCTGACAAAGCTTTTTTTCATCCTGCCCTCATAAAACAAAAGTTCACATCAATCAAAAATCTATGATAAAATATCATATTTACAGGAACACAAAACATAGAAAACATGATGATCAGTATAATGAAAGAAAAAACAACAACAAAGAACCAAACAGAAGAGAGAGAAGGGGGTAGGGAGGGAGAGAGTGGGGATGGGGAGTGTGCTGGGGTGTCCCCAAAGCCTCAAGAGTACCGTATATTTCAGACTAAGCGGGGCGCCAACATTTTTTACACAAAATTCAAATGTTGTTATTCTTTTTTCTCTCTGTATTAGTAGTCACATTATAAGGCGCAGGGGTCTCAGTCTGGGGAAAAGGTATCGCCTTATAGTCAGAAAAATACGGTAACATGTGTATGTGGGTGTGCCTGAAGCCTGAATTCCGGCAATTTGATGCTGGTTCAGGCAGTGGTCTGCCTGAAGATAGGGCTCTTCTCGTGCTCTTTTTGCTCTGAAATGGACCGTTTTAGCGAGGGTTATGATGGGAAGTTCAGGCCAACTCTTTGGTCACCGCATGCACCCATGCATGTGGTTCCAAAGTAAACGCAGTCCCCCAAACCATCATTCCCTGATCAGCTTCACACGCTTTGTCATAAACTTGTTCTGCTTCCCAGGATGGCAGACGCACGCACGGAGCCACCTCTTCCATAGTCGTGTCCCTTTGTGAATGGGAATGATCCTGTCTTTGGATGTGATTTTTTCTTCAAAGCTGTTGATAAGCTGGGTGTCCTGGTCATGAGCTGCACCTCAAGTAATGTGAATGGGAGGTGTCTGAAGAGGGGGTGAATCGTGGGGGGGTGATCTTTTTTTCATTTTTTTGTCCAGGTTGCTGACAGCAAGGTAGAGAGCGCATGATTTTCGTTTTGTTTCTCAAATCTGAAAGCACGAACAAAAGAGGTTATAATATCAATTTTTTTTTTAGAAGCTAGTCCCATTCTTTTCTTAAAACACAAGATATTCTCAACAAATATTTGAAATAGTGATTCTATTATCATGTTATTAACATTAAGCCCGTTTTTGTGTGATTGCAGTCGCTAACGCAAAGAGAACTCAGTCTACTCCGCAGCCTTTTGGACGAAGAGAAGTTCAGAGTCGAGCGGCTGGAGGAACAGATCAACGATTTGACGGAGCTGCACCAGAACGAGGTGGCCAATCTGAAGCAAGACGTGTCCTCCATGGAGGAGAAGATCGAGTATCGGCTGGACGAGCGCACCACTGATCTCAGCGACTTGGTGGACAACTGCCAAACCAGGGTAACGATCATAACGATGATGATGATATTAAAACTGCCAAACCAGGGTAACGATCATAACGATGATGATGATATTAAAACTGCCAAACCAGGGTAACGTCATAACGATGATGATGATATTAAAACTGCCAAACCTGGGTAGCGATCATAATGATGATGATGATATTAAAACTGCCAAACCAGGGTAACGATCATAACGATGATGATGATATTAAAACTGCCAAACCTGGGTAGCGATCATAATGATGATGATGATATTAAAACTGCCAAACCTGGGTAGCGATCATAATGATGATGATGATATTAAAACTGCCAAACCAGGGTAGCGATCATGACGATGATGATGATATTAAAACTGCCAAACCAGGGTAGCGATCATGACGATGATGATGATATTAAAACTGCCAAACCAGGGTAACGATCATGACGATAATGATGATATTAAAACTGCCAAGCCAGGGTAACGATCATAACGATGATGATATTAAAACTGCCAAACCAGGGTAACGATCATAACGATGATGATGATATTAAAACTGCCAAACCAGGGTAACGATCATAACGATGATGATGATATTAAAACTGCCAAACCAGGGTAAGGAGAATAATGATCATGATAATATTTGATGATGATAAGGAATAAATTTTTTTTTAAAAATAGTATCTATGGAGGAGAAAGATTCAAAATACAGCCTGGACGAAGGCACAACTTCTTCTTCTTCTTCGATCGCTCGGACAGTTTCCTGTCAATTATGAGCGCAGATGCGTCATGCTGCCGTTATGCGCCTAACTAAAAAAACGAATCAAGGCTAGTTCTTGAAAGGTAAAGGGAAGTAATCAGTTATATTTTCTGACCAGATATTTAATTGTGGTTGGATTAACTTTCAAATTGACTACATACTTTATGATAAATAATGAGGAGGAGGATGTTGACAATGTTTCAGATATTGTGGTAGGAGCAACAGCAACATTGAAAATGATGCTACAGTCTGTAATGAACAATGATGATGATGATGAAGATGATGATGATGACGAAGATGATGATGATGATGAAAATGTTGATGATGATGATGATGATGATGATGATGATGATGATGATGATGATGATGAAGATGATGATGATGCGGTTTCAGATATTTTGGTTGGAGCAGCAGCAGCATTGGAAATTACGATCTAATTTATAATAAATGATGATAATGATGATGATGAACATGTTGATGCTGTTTCAGATACTGCGGTTGGAGCAGCAGCAGCAGCAGCAGCAGCTATTATCCATGGAGATGGTGGAGAATGTGACCTTTCGCACCATATTAACAAAGTTGATCAACGTCATGTTGGCCCTACTAGCCGTGCTGCTCGTCTTTGTTTCAACGGCCGCCAACCTCCTTTCTCCTTTCTTGACCTCCAGGTAAATCATTAGGATTCACCCTCTATTTCTTCTTTGATCGATCACAGTTTCCTATCAATTATCAGCGCAGATGCGTCATGCTGCCGTTATGCGCCTGAGAAATAGTTAGGCCCAGCAAGTCCGACTTCGGCTGCAGGAAATGTTTTTGAAAGTGTTTCGTGGAAAAAGGTAGGAGAATGGACCGGTTAGGCAGAAAGATAGTAGATGACAGTAAGCAAAGGGAAAAGGCAGAGTCAAAGAGAGTGACAGCTTAGAGGAAGTTACAAGCACATAACTTCCAGAAGGTGGGGGAAGTATTTATGCAAAAGCCCCCCCGGTATCCCCACGGGGGGAACACCCCTCTATTTGATAATTAGAATCATTATTTTAATCATCATCAAGTTCATCAACTCTATGGTAAGCGCTTCTAGCTGTTCTTCTGTTGGTTTCCATGGCTGCCAGCCTCCTCTCTGTCCTTCCAGCTAACTCATCATCTGTTTCCCCGCATCATGTGATCAGAATAGGGGGATTCCAACTCTCAAATTTGTCTTTGAAATCAGAAAAAAACCACCGTAATTTTCGGGTTATAAGGCGATATATATTTTTCTCCAATTTCAACCTATGCGCCTAATAAACAAGGGCGCCCTATTTGTGAACAAAATCGTGAGAAAAGAGGCAATGATTGCGGTGTTCAGTACAGTCTACTGTGTCTGACATCGAAAGTGGTCATGAGTCGCCAATACGACGAATACTCACGTTAAAATGCTTCAAAATCCCTATTATCGTCCGAGATACTGTCCAACAGATGCCATAACCCTTCATTGGATGTAAAAAGCATCGTTGCAGAGCTTAAAATGCTATAATTCTATCAGTTTTCGCGAAGAATTGTTCAAAGACATGAACAGGAAACAGCACAAACGGAAGTTCGATTATTTGAAAGGGGAGCCAACTCTCGTTTATGACAGCAGTAATGGTGGTCGGTAAGCGTTTACAGGACGCATACGGGCTTCAAAGTTTGACTTTCTTTTGCGAGGTGCGCCTTTTGCTTTAATGTTTTCATATTTTTCTTGGAAATTGCCCATTTCGCCTTATTAGTTATACACAGCAGCGCCTAATGATTGGAAAAATACAGTAGGCTGAATTTGAGGGGAAAAAACGTCTCAGAGAATCTTTTGTCTCGTCATTCCTTCTGGCATTTTTCTCTTCTTCTCCAGTTGTGAATAATGTTCATTTTATCAGAATTGAAAATGTAAAGCAATCTTTTCCTTTTCTTCATGAAAATGTGCTATTTTCCATCCTTAGTTTCTTTGGGGTTGGCCGAAAGGGTCCATGCTTCCACTCCCAGTCACTGGAATTTCAGCCACTTTCTTTTTCCCTGTGGGAAAGTCTATCCCCCCCTCCCCCTGTCTGCAAAACACCTTGACATTATCTCCCTTTCTTTTGCTCTCAAAAACGATTACTGGTGAATGATCACGTTAGCTTGTCAGCTCGTTGAGCAAGTCCGACGACCTTTACCGTATTGAGTGCAGTTGCTTATTTCACTATGCCTTGTTCTTTTCTGTAGTCTTAGGCCGTGTACACATTAGACGCGTACGTTCCGTGCGGAAACCCCTCAGTAAAAGAAAGAAGGATAACAATTTACGGATTAGGGGAAATTCGGACACGTGCGCAAATCTTTTGCCTTCTTTCTTTTACTTGTTTATGGATTGCGCACGGGTTTCCGCACTGGACTCTCCGCATATATGTGTACACGGCCTTAGAATACATGCACCTTTTAACATTTAGCATCTGTTGTGGCGTGTCATGTGTGGAGTACACACCTTATCACAGTTTACTTCAAGTGATCTTGTTTTCTGCGTGTTGCAGGATGCGGATTCTGTCCACGGCGGTGCTGGTGCTGTGTATATCCCTGCTGTGGACCTACGGCGGCGTTCTCCTGGATTTCGGGGCTTACCTCCAAGACAGCATTTCCAGTATATGGTCCTCCAGATAGCACCCACATTTCACCACTGTCATCGCGTTCGTCGCTTCAGTTAACCCCCAAGGCTGTAGTACAACAACACGCCCACATTTCACCACTGTCATCGCGTTCGTCGCTTCAGTTAACCCCCAAGGCTGTAGTACAACACGCCCACATTTCACCACTGTCATCGTGTTCGTCGCATCAGTTAACCCCCAAGGCTGTAGTACAACAACACGCCCACATTGTCATCATGTTCGTTGCATCAGTTAACCCCCAAGGCTGTAGTACAACACGCCCACATTGTCATCATGTTCGTTGCATCAGTTAACCCCCAAGGCTGTAGTACAACACGCCCACATTGTCACATGTTCGTTGTCAGTTAACCCCCAAGGCTGTAGTTCCCACATTGTCATTGCATCAGTTAACCCCCAAGGCTGTAGTACAACATCACGTTCGTCCCACATTGTCATCACATTGTTCGTCACTTCAGTTAACCCCCAAGGCTGTAGTACAACACGCCCACATTGTCATCATCAGTTAACCCCCAAGGCTGTAGTAACGCCCACATTGTCATCGTGTCCATCAGTTAACCCCCAAGGCTGTAGTACAACACGCCCACATTTCACCACTGTCATCGCGTTCGTCGCTTCAGTTAACCCCCAAGGCTGTAGTACAACAACACGCCCACATTTTGTCATCAAGGCTGTGTCCATCAGTTAACCCCCAAGGCTGTTAACCCCAAACAAGGCTGTAGTACAACAACACGCCCACATTTCACCACTGTCATCATGTCCATCAGTTAACCCCCAAGGCTGTAGTACAACACACGCCCACATTTCACCACCCCCTGTACAACAACACGCCCACATCACCACTGTCATCGTGTTCGTCGCATCAGTTAACCCCCAAGGCTGTAGTACAACAACACGCCCACATTGTCATCATGTTCGTTGCATCAGTTAACCCCCAAGGCTGTAGTACAACACGCCCACATTGTCATCATGTTCGTTGCATCAGTTAACCCCAAGGCTGTAGTACAACAACACGCCCACATTTCACCACTGTCATCGCGTTCGTCGTCAGTTAACCCCCAAGGCTGTAGTACAACAACACGCCCACATTTCACCACTGTCATCGTGTTCGTCGCATCAGTTAACCCCCAAGGCTGTAGTACAACAACACGCCCACATTTCACCACTGTCATCGTGTTCGTCGCATCAGTTAACCCCCAAGGCTGTAGTACAACAACACGCCCACATTTCACCACTGTCATCGTGTTCGTCGCATCAGTTAACCCCAAGGCTGCAGTACAACAAAACTGTCGGTCAACTTGATCCATATTCCATCAACTGAATTCTAGATTTCAGGGCTGCTGTGTGCCAGGTTTTGCAGTCCTCCGTATTTTGCCTGTCGTCTTGTTCGTCGCGAAACAACCAATCAGCTTCAGCGATCCATATTCCATGCAGCGGTGCGCTCGTATATTTTAGAGTCTCCATGTGGCAGCTTTGTGGCCTCAAGACAACGTCCGTATTTCAGCAGTGATTTTGTTCGTCGCATCGACTCGACAGCAAACTAATCTCTTTGGATGTAGCACAACTATACAATCAATCCATATTCCTTCAGCGGTGTACTTCTAGATTTCGGGGCCTCCGTGTGAAAGGTTAGCGGTCCTTAAGACAACCTCCGTATTTCGTCAGTGGTTTTGGTAATGGCGCCAACTCAGTGGCCAACTAATCCCTTTGGATGCAGCACAACACTGCAATCAACTTCAGCAATCCATATTCCATGCAGGGGTTTGTACTTGGGTGATTTCGACGACTGCAGCAAAAGACAGTGTGGCCACTGTGTGGTTATCCAAGTTAGTAGCCGCCGTATGTCATGAATGTGTTTTTTATAATCACAATGAACTAAATATCCAACTGGTTCATTAGGCTGCAGAACAATACAATCAACTTCAGCAATCCATATTCCATGCAGCTGTGCATTTGTAGATTTAAAAAGGCCTCTGTTAAAGGCAGTGCGGCTGGTTTCTGGTTCACTGCAGGTAACCCCCATATTTGGCCTGTCATCTTGTTCAGCTCATTAACATATTAGCCAACAAATCAGCAAGAATGCGGCACAACGACCGTGCGAACAACATTAGGTACAGCCAAGATCAGCTAGATGTTCAGTCTACATCTAGGACAGTGCCACTATTTTCGCCGGACAGTCTAGATTATTTACTCCGTCTTTTATGAATGGCCTTGTTTATCGCATCAGCTAAACGATCGACGTTAAAAGTCAACCCAAACATCTGCAGTCATTATCCTGTTACCCGCAACGAACATTACACTCACAGCTACAGGTTGCTCTTTCCATGGTGCAGCCGTTACTTTATATTATGGAGGAATTTTCCGTTGCTGTTCTCACACTAACCGGGCATTCAGTGGGCTGGCTTCACTGTAGGATGGATGGATGGAGGGAGGAACCCAAACGCAACTTTTTTTAGTGGATGCAATCAAAGTCTGACTTTGTTGAGAAAAAAAAGCAAACTTTGTTCCATTGGAATGATTTTTTTCCTTGTTGAAATTTTGTGTGTGTGTGTCGCAACAAACATTTTCCTTCCAATTGGTGAAAACGTGTTCCTCCCGTGTTGATGAAAATAATGTTTCCTTTCAGTCAGCTTTTTTTGGAAATGTTCCCCCCCACATTGGAAAATATATCCTTGGAAATATTTCCCCTCGTGTTGAAAAACGTTTCGTTCCAGCTTTTTGGTGAGATATTTCCGGTCCAATTGTTTCTCTGAGACTGATTTCAGTGTTTACATTACAAGCGTAGTGATTGTCTAACCTACTACTAGTCTTTCTCCTGCCGTTTTCTGTGGTATCAGTGAGAGAAAAGAAAGAACACTTATTTGGTGCCCATGTGTTCTTTAGTAGACCCGCATGAACGGAAACGAATGCTGATAATTCATTAACCTATCGCTGCATGCGGGTGAGTGATAATGATATTCTGAATGCCCGTCTCTTTTTCCAGTAGTGCGGTGTTTGGTTTTAATGCGCCAGTGCCATCAGCTTAAGACAAAAAAGTTTGGTGATGGTTTGAGAAAAAAAAGAATTGACTGCTCTGCTGATTATGGTGCTGCTAATTAGCAATGGTCAGTGTTTTTAATTATTTCAAGTTGTCGGTGATGTGCGTGCAGAAGTCAGGGGCCTGGAGCTCCGAGACATTCCCGTGTTTATGTGCGGCGTTACCTGTCGTTCGTTCGTCGTGTTGTTTTTAGATGTTTATTGGAGGTCCGTCGGGTTCTTCTTTTGAGTTAAGTTCACGTTTGTTTAAGTGTGTGCATATGCATGCCTGTGTTGGTGTGTTCTGTGTACAAACCAGTGCTGTGTATGTGTGTGTGTGTGTTTATTTATTTCGAATTCCATCAGATGATTGTGTAAAATGTCGCAAAGTGTCAAAGGCCATGTCAATTCAAATCCAATATGATTGTCAAAGTCTGTCCTGTTTATTACTGTTTGAAAAGTAATGTTACTTTCAGAAGAACAACACGAAACAGTAACATTCAATACATCAGACTTCAATCCTGAAGTGACATTTTGCCTCTGGTACAAGATCAGAAAAACAACAAAAACAGGCTGGGGAAATGAGTCTTTAAACTGATCAGCTATTTTCTGTTGGAAAAATCTAATTTTATAGGAAAATTATGTTTTTAGAAAAAAACCCATCTTGACTCGTTCGAGACATTTTTTGTTTAGAATTCCAATGTTTGTTTAAGATGTTTTGCTCAGCTGCTATCTGTTATTGTTCAGTTGTCACGCACAGAGTCGACAGTCGCTATGTGATCAGTTGGCAGATTCAGGACAAAATTTAAAAACAAATCTTCCTGTTATTTTCCCAGCCTGTGGTATGTCATTAAAATGGGAGTAGAATGTTTTTTTGGGGTAAAGTTGTTTTTATAAAAGAAAAACTAATTACCAAAGTGTGTAAATATGCAGAATTATGTACATGTGTTTATCGTGTAAGTGATGATGTATGTGTGTAAGCCTGCAGAATTGTGTACATGGATGTGTTTATCATGTAAGTGATGTTGATGTGTGTGTAAGCCTGCAGAATTGTGTACATGAATGTGTTTATCATGTAAGTGGTGTTGATGTGTGTGTAAGTCTGCAGAATTGTGTACATGGATGTGTTTATCATGTAAGTGATGATGTATGTATGTAAGCCTGCAGAATTGTTTACATGAATGTGTTTATCATGTAAGTGGTGTTGATGTGTGTGTAAGCCTGCAGAATTGTGTACATGGATGTGTTTATCATGTAAGTGGTGTTGATGTATGATTGATACCTTGTGAGTAATGGGCTAAAATGTATTTGTATCTTTTTTTTTGCATGTGAAATTAACACCCCCTCTCGGTCTCCCTTCCTCACAGTTACACACACACACACACTCACACACTCTCAAGTGGCTCACACATACAGGCACTCTCCGGGGGAGAGCAGCCCGAATTTCACAGAGATAAGTGTCTGTGACTAGAATCTACCAAATATGAAATACTAATTATAAGTGACAGTAGATAAACATAAACAAAACCCCCAGAGACAATGTACCAAGTACTGGCCAACTTTCTTCTTCACGTATTACAATGCACAAAGGTAGACAACTCTCCATTTAAAAGATACCCGTCTCCTACTATGACCCTTAAGATACACATCTACAGCTACGGCCACTCACGGCACAATAGGAAAACAAAAATATATGATTAAAATTAAAAATGCAAGCTCAGATTTTGCTTGATAAACGTTTTAAAGCTTTGTAATTAAAGACAGTTGTCTATAACTTGTAATTCCTTATAAACATTAGAAAGTATTGTTCATCGTTATACAGATTCAGAGTCATGTCGGTCTACTGCAGAGTCAAAATTTAGAAAATGTGTACCTATAGATAGTGCAAGAACCTTCCCATCTTTTGCAAACTTGCTCCTAAAAAAAGAAAATTCACGGATCAAATGTCAGAAAATGCTATCAGTCGTTTTTTTCGTTTTACCCGAGAAGAATGATGGCACCTTCTGGTAGTTACTTCTTGAAATAATTTACCTAACAATAAAGGAGTTTGGGGGGGGGGGGGGGGGGGGTCTGGAGCGTGGATCCGCATAATGTAAACAGCGCCGAACAGCATCTGTCGGGTCAGTGGCAGTACATATTCAGGCAGTGTGTCCTGAAAACAGACAAATAGAGGCATTATTATTGTTAAAAACAACGATCTTAAAATGTGTGGTTTAGTTAAACGAAATTCATACAAAGTTTATGGTTTTAATAGAAGCATATAAAAAACAACATTCTTAAAATATAAAAAACAACAATCTTCAAATTCTTGGTTCAGTTGAACATAAAGTAGTCCCGTTCTCATAGAACTGGGACTACAAAAAAATCAAACAAAGTTTATGCTTTTGATTGAAATCTTGTTTTGATATAAATCAAACTGAGTGAGATAAGGCTCTGTGATGTTACGTCGCAAAGTAGAAGAACAATGAACTGAATAACTGCATGCACAAGGTCATCCAAAAAAAGAGATATTGGCATGTTGAAAAGTACATTGTTAGGAACCTATAATAACTGGCATTCTATCATTTCCAGAGAGCAACCAGATCAGATTAGGGGTGAATTGAGGAGTTAAAACATATACTGACAAAGTACATTGTTAGGAACCTATACTAACTGGCATTCTATCATTTCCAGAGAGCAACAAGATCAGATTAGGGGTGAATTGAGGAGTTAAAACATATACTAACAGAGGTGAATAGTGCAGAACTTCCAGTCAACCCTTACTGGCCTCGCGTGAAAATGAAAAACAGAAAAGAAATAGTACAAAGAATGAAAAATTGCCCTCGTATTCCATACTACGTTGTTTATTCGGTTTCTTGTTACCCATTCAAAGTATTTGAACTGTCAGTCTGTAAACTATTGTAATACAGAAAAAAACGTGGTTGTTGTCAGTGGAACATTTGTGTTTTGTTCTATTTGAAATGAATAAGGTCTACTCTAAGAATAATCTACTTCTACCCCTTCTGATTGTGCTACAGAAATGGGGAATGCTCAAATAAACATTGTCAAACATTGTTTTTTTGATAGTAAAAATGATGAATTTAATCAATGGAACTTTTGCTGCCATATATGATTAGGTGACAACGAAATTGGCTTTGCTTGTTCTGGTAACATTGAGATAAATATAATTGTGTTTTTGATAAGAACTACAGTACTGGAAGAACATTTATATTTCCATTGAACACTTTAATTAGCGTTAAGCAAAGTCATATGTGTGTGTGTGTGTGTAATTGAAATAAAACATTACAAGAACAATATTATGTGAACAATATTATGTGTGCTTAAACAAATTGGGGGGAGGAGGGGTAGTTGGAATTTGAATAAAAAATATGTGACAAGCACAACTACAGCATTAGTTTCCACAATGTTTCAGTTATAGATTTTTGCCTCCGTCTTTGACCGAAATAAACTGCAAGCAAAAAACAAAACAATGTTTGAAGACAACTGCATTGGCATCAAGGGTTTGCGCTCTGGAACATCATTCCATCCACTTTTCAAAGTCCACACAGATTCGTCCACATCTCATAGTCCTCCTCCAACATTTCCACTT
>CM065706.1:1755510-1758010 GCA_017654935.2 Phymorhynchus buccinoides | reverse complement strand
ACCTATCAACAAATTTCAGCCCTGTTTTCAGAAATAGCAGTTTTCTCTTTAGCTATCTAAGGTCACAGTTGGATACAACAGCCAAATCTGAAGAAACAAAAACAAAATAATAATAATAAATAACTAGAGCGTTAAGACGCTAAATCACCAACCGCGCGGCAGCGTTTTCGACTCCAGTGACCTTGACCTTTGACCCATGACCTTCATTATCGAACTTGGGCTAGATCTCTCCATTACCTACCCGCATGCCAAATGTGAGCATCCTAAGTCCATCCGTTCAAACGCTAGAGAGGATACCGCGCGGCAGCGTTATTCGGCTCCAGTGACCTTGACCTTTGACCCATAACCTTCATTATCGAACTTGGCCTAGATCTTCCTACTACCTACCCGCATGCAAAATTTGAGCACCCTAAGTCCATCCGTTCAAACGCTAGAGAGGATACAAACATACATACATAGGCCGCCTCAGACACGAGTGAAAACATTACCAATCTGCTCTCTACGATCGCGGTTGGTGATTAATAATGCTTATAAAGCGCATAATCTTGCAAAGCAACTCAATGCGCTTTTCACTCGCCATTCGTACAGACATTTCTAACAGACTTTCTATAATCCTATCTTCATTTTCTATCACCCTTCACCCACCAACTCTTTTAGTATATATATTTTGTTTGTTGTTCCTTCACTCCATCATCTTTTTATTGCACTGCCTCCGGGCATTGCCTCCAGGATCGTTCCCACCAACTTCGTATCTGCTAGTGTCCCATGTGTGTCTGTTCCAGACCGGAGGACGTTAAACAGATTTCCATCCATCCATTGTCTTTTATGTGAATACATTAGCGAACCAAAGTTAAGGCCCAGAAAGACAATCATCTCCGAAAACTCGTTCTGATTATTGATTTTTTTGAACTCACGAACTCAATAAAACGCACCCAGCTCATAACAAAACTGAATGTATTCTTTTAACATTAAGTTCATTCCAAAAAATCAATAATCAGAACGAGTTTTCGGAGATGATTGTCTTTCTGGGCCTTAACCTTTTGGTCGCTAATTGATTCTGAGTGTGACTTTTCAAGAGGAGGGGGAAGTTGTTGAAAGGGGCATTTTGTTGACTGAACTCGTTCTGATTAATGACTTTTTGGAATGAACTTAATGTTAAAAGAATAAATTCAGTTTTGTTATGAGCTGGGTGCGTTTTATTGAGTTCGTGAGTTTTCGGAGATGATTGTCTTTCTGGGCCTTAACTTTTGTTCGCTAGTGTAGTATCAATTGTTTGATTTACACTTGCTCTGTCTTCTCTCTTATTCCCAACCCTACCTTTAATTCCACACTTAATTGAGCACAGTCTCCCCTTTTCATCCGCATCCTACTTCTTCTTTTCTTTGTATTCATCATGTTTCTCTACTTCAGGCTTTCACATGCCTTCTTTCTAATCTTTCTGCTCACTTTTGTTCCTTCCTAGTCCTATCTTTCATTTTCCATCTTCCACCCCACTGCCTTCACCTCCCCCTTCCTCTCCCTCCACCTTTTAAAACAATTTTAATAACGTATTTTTGTTCAATTAGTTCTTTTCTCTTTTCTTTCCCTTAATTTTTTTTTAAATTCAGAAACTCAATGCCAACTGTTATTTCTACAATGTAGTTGCTTCCCTCATCATTAATTTTCACATACCACATCAGTCTCCCCCACTCTAATATTTTGTCTCCATCACCACCCAACCCGAACCACTGGTTCAACTTTTTTTTTTATTGATCATTTTTCTCTACTCGTTACCACAACCAGTCTCTCATTTCTTTGTTGAGAGCCGTTTGCTTTGATCAAATTGTTTTTCCCCACCTACCCCTCAATTTTATTTCATCCCCTTCTCTCTCCCTTTTTCCCCCTTTTTCCTTTTTCTTACCAGCCACCGTCCAGAACAAAGCTCCTCCCCAGCCAGCCTCCAGTGTTTAGTTTGGTGTGGGGCCCCTGTGTGTGTGTGTGTGAGCGGCGGACTGAGTAGAGCTTGGACTTTTAGTTTTACATCGCAAAGGCCCGATACAGTACCTGGGAAAAAAATAAAGACAAAAAGAAACTGGGTGTTCTGTCAGATGTCCATCACTTTCACTGTCTGTTAGACACAAAAAAATGAGGTGAGATTTGTTGTAAATTGATGACATCGGCAGGCGAGGTTTTAAAAGTGTTTGTCAGGGCTGAGAGTATTATTTTAGGCTTATCTCATTACCTTGTATAAATAAAATGTCGGTCGTTTGTTCGATCGTTCGTCTTTATGTCATATGTATTGATCAGCTAGTGTCTACAGTTTTTGCTAAGAACTCCTGTTTCTGGACAGTTTGATTAAAAGAATTATGAACAGCTTTAATAAATCAAATGTAGTGGAGAATCATGCTATGTTGTTGTTGTTGTTGTACCCTGGCTTAAAGACTCCAGGGATCATCCCAACAGTCGAAGCACTTGAACACTATGGTACAAATGCAACAGCTAGGGATGAGAACATTACGTG
>CM065706.1:1720510-1745510 GCA_017654935.2 Phymorhynchus buccinoides | reverse complement strand
CTGGGAGCTAATTTTCAGATTCCTTCTAAAAAAAACACAGGGTCTTGTTGGCCTTTGAGCAAATGGATTGAATATGTTTTCTCCGGCTGAGATCCTTTGAGATGGTTACTCCTAGATATTTCACGGAGTCAACAGTTTCAAGCTGGTGGCCATGAAGTTCATACCGGCTTTCCTGCGTGTGCCTTTTCCTGGTGACAGGTAAGGTGGTGCATTTGCCAGGATGGAATGCCATGTCCCAGCTCTTCTCCCACTCAGCAAGCTGATGGAGGTCATGCTGTAGCTGTTCATGGTCCTGGGGCGCCGCTACCACTCTGTACACTGCTGTGTCATCCGCAAAGAGACGGGCTGGTGATGCCAACTTGTCTGGCAAATCATTGATGTACGCAAGGAACAGGCATGGTCCAAGGACTGATCCTTGGGGCACACCCGAACAAACATCAATGCTGGTGGATCTGACTCCGTTGACAACAACCGCCTGTCTTGACGGTTTAATTTCTAGGAAACCAGAGCAAAGTGGGTGTTCCTATCCTTGTTTGATAGAAACTTCGCTCAATACAGAAAGGCTGTCACTCAGCCCTGAGCTATAAACTGCACGTAGGCCTATTTTGAATTTCGAACTTGGAAGCCTATTTAGATGATGATGGGCTATTCACCGTGTATTCAAGCTATTCGTGTCATAAAAATCAAATTTAGGACACTACAGAACTTGTTAAAATCACTTAAAACTCGTCATAATAATGCCAGTGCTCACCTGTCTCTTGAAAACATTCACTTTGATGTCATGTTGGCTGGAAGTAGGCCAACAATGCGTTGCTGAAATCATTTTTGGGGGTTACACCAATTTGAAGTCGTCTGCTTGCAAGTTGCGTGCGCACAATGTTCACCCACAAAATGAAAGGTCAAATAATTATGCAAATAGCAGATGTCGCGGAATAAAACTATTTCCTGTTAGGCCTACAGAGAAAAGGGGGGTGGGATGGATTCAGGGTGACATTTTCCTCGGAGAATATTAGGCCTACTGTTGTTGTTGGTGTGTGTATTTTCTTTCTAAAGTTTGTTTTATTCTGGACGTCGTTTTGTTTTACCTCACCATAATAGCATGCACGCATAAAAAATAGCACCGTTTGATATGAAAAAGTCAAGATGTCCATTTTTTTAAAATAATGAAACGCCATAGAACATCAGGGGCGGATGGGATGGAGGGTGTTCCAGGGTTCCAGGGTTTCTGGACCCCCCCCCCCCTCCCCCCTGCTCCAAGCATGTACCTTATACAAGGGTGAATAGTAAGAAAATGGCTCTTTTTTTGTTTTCACAGTCAATAAATGTTGCCCCTTAACTCAGAACCTATGCAGCTCCCTGAACCCCCGGGCGGACCCCCCCCCCTCCGCGGAACCCCCCTTTCCGCATCACTTGGTCCGCCCCTGGAACATAGTTTGTAAAACGCAACCACCACCTTTCTATGGTGGGTTATGTATGCCAGTCAGCGGAGATGCCTTGCCCAGGGTACATCCCCACTCTCTCGGCCAAAAGGGATTTGAGAACAGGTGGCGCTGGGGAAGGTCCCCAAAGGCCAACCCATCCCTCTGGCTGCCGCACTTGGGCCAGTGCAAAGGTTGGGCTATACCCCCATGTAAATCTTCACGATATCATTACTGCTACTTTATGACGATCCACGAAGTCACGGAATCCTGGACAGCGGTTGTGTATGTTTTACGGACGGATAGTTCCATACCTGTGTTTACACACAGGCCTTTCCCGGTATTGCAGTGCCTCCAGGATCGACCCACTATCTGTTTAAAAGGAAATTGTCCGTATCCACCTGTTCTAGGTCGGAGGCAGTTACGTTAATCTTATTTTCTCTAACCCGTGTTTAAAATGTGAGAATAAAACCAAGAAGTTGGGCTGATTGCCTAAGCTAATTGCTTTAAAAATTATTTCGAGTTCTGATGAGCGTACTAAAACGACGCTTAAAGGTGAACCCTGGCGGATGAGTTTTTGCAAGAAACACGTCGAGATCACCAGAAAGACAGCCTTTTCAAGGAACGGAACACTCACTCTGGTTTCCTATTAATCAAACCGTCAAAAACGGCGATTCTTCCTTCATGCTATTAAATTATACTTCACTTCTACACAATGTGGCGGTACCATTGCCGATGAGGTTTATCCGAGGCGTGGTTACCGCTACACCTATCTATATTGTTAAAAACTCGGGACTTTACTGGTGTTGCACTGCCTCCGGGCATTAAAAAGCCAGTATTTGTTCCCACCATCTTTGTATTTGCAAATGTCCCATATGTGTCACATGACCTCAGAGGACGTAAAACATCATTTTCATCATCGGCGATTCCTCCTTGGGTGAAAGAATTTGAATAGATGCCAGAGAGAGTAGCCATTTTGGATGGGGTGGATGGAGGTCACTCATTGTGAGTGATTGAAGCTTTTTTCTTTCTTTGTAGTACAGTAAAAGAAAATAGAGCTATTTTCTTTATTGATTTTAAAATATTGATTTGTCTTATCCTTCTCAAGTCTCGTCGTTTGTGCTCGACACGAAGTGTTCATATTTTTGCAGGTCCCGTTGCTCTGAACTGGGTAGTGGTCCATGGTGATGCTTACGGCGCTGAAACGCTGCGCCTTCGTGGGGACATGAACACATGTGCCCATTTTGTGGCTAGAGGTCTGTATGTCTGTCTGTTTTTTTTCCCTGTCTGCCTGTCTGTTGGCTGTCTGTATTTCTCAATTCTTGGTGTCTGTCTGTCCGTCCGTCTCTCTCTCTCACTCTCTCTCTTTCTCTCCATCACATGTGGGAATCAGAATCAACGTTTATTGCCCTTTAAGACCAAAAAAACTGAAAGCAGACTGCAACGTCACTGGAACATACAACAAACAAACAACTACACGACAAGTGTAAAGTGACGTTATTTTATTAAAACTACTGGATATTTTTCGGCGAATGCGCCTTTATCAACATAGACAAACAAGAAAACAGCAAACAGCAAAAATAGCAAAAGGAGCAAAAAGCAGGGGCAACAAAAGGAGCACAAAAAAACAAGATCAAAATTAAAAAACCAATACTTTTTCCTCTACATTGGTCAAAGGTCAAGGTCACTGGAGCCGAAAATGCTGCCACACGGGATCCTCGCTGGCGCAGGGGTACTGTAAAGTGCAGGTGTAGACTGTTTGATTGGACTTAAGTTTCAGGGTTGTGTGTCTGTGTTTGTTCCTGCAAGGTCACTGGGACCACGAATCATGCTGCCACGCGGGCTGGTTGATCCAGCGTTTTTCACGCTCTAGTTGTGTGTGTGTGTGTGTGTGTGTGTGTGTGTGCGTGCGTGTGCGCGTGCGCGTGTGTGTGCGTGCGTGAGCTCGCATGGATGAATATCTGTATCTGCATTTTTGTATATTATATGACAGCTTTTCAAGCAGAAGACATAAAGTTCATACCCAGCAAGACCTACTACGGATCAGCGCTAAGCCAGCTGAACGTCTTCGTCAATGTCACTTTCCAAGCATCGCCCGTTCAGGTCACCTCCTGCTGCAACACGCACAGATTTCAGTGGGTATTGGTAGTGAAACGTTTTTTACAGTCACATTTGTTTCGTGAAAAGATGTATTTCTCTGATGTCCAACTATTGAGTCCCAAGTAACACTCAGTCTGTTTTTCTGCCTGTCTCTTTCTTGTTTTAAATTTGTTTCCCTATGTTGTGAATTCTATTTTTGCCGCCGAACTGTTTGTTTAATTTGTTTAGTTAACGCGCTTCTTGTCATTAAGAGTATCGACTGTCAATGACAATAACACGTTTCAGTGTTCAGTGTAGCCTACTCTCTGTATCTGTATCTGTATCTGTCTCTCTCTTCTCTCTCTCTCTCTCTCTCTCTCTCTCTCTCTCTCTCTCTCTCTCTCTCTCTCTCTCTCTCTCCTCTTCTCTCTCTCTCTCTCTCTCTCTCTCACACACACACACACACACACACACACACACACACACACACACACACACAACACACACACACACACACACACACAACACACACACACACACACACACACACACACACACACACACACACACACACACACACACACACACAATCTCTCTGTATGTATGTGTGTACACGCGTGCGTGTATTTGTCTGTTTGTATCTGTGTCTGTGTTTTCTTGCAGAGCACGAACCTTCAACCTGAACCCCATTGGCAGTTCCGAAGTGCTACCTGCGCATGCGCGGACGGATGCACCAATCTACGTCACTCTGCATATGGCCACCGCTTTCCCCGACAGCCAGCGAGACTTCAAAGGTTAAGAACCTGTAATGGTATTTTGTATGAATGCTACCCTTTACTATTGTGACGAGGGAAAACGATGTTGAAGAAAGTGTATTACTCCGTTGACTCCGTGCTGTGTTTTATGTGCTATATACTGGTCCCTAGAACTTCAACATCAATGTCTCCTCATGGGAAACCCTGGCACAGAACAGACCAGCATGGCGTGGTGCAGTAACAAAGGGAGCCACCAACTTCGAGGCGCACCGTATCGAGACATCGCAGGCAAGGCGTGAGGCACGCAAGATCCGCCTAAACAGTCGCAGCTCTGCAACCCTGACAGATCCCCCCAACTCTTTCTCCTGTCCTCACTGTCAGAGATCCTTCCTGGCTCGCATTGGCCTCACTAGCCATATGCGAACTCATCCAGCATACTTGTCCCCGTCCCCTATCACTCCCTGTTTATGTCTGTGCATTAGTCCATTGGTTTATTATATCGTTTCATGAATTATATTGTTATCAATCCCTCTTTCTGTCCCAGACAAACTCTTCTCTCTTCTCATGGTCGACCCGGACGTTCCTTTGCAAGCCTTCGGCAACCCCCGCCTTCCCTTCGTGCACTGGTTCGTGCTCAACATCCGAAGCGGTGACGTCATTTCCGGTGACGTCATGCAGTCCTACATGGGGCCGGCGCCGCCCGATCCCGGCAACCCCCACCGCTACTACTTTCTGTTGTTGGAGCAGTCACGTGATTTGGACCCGAGCTCCGTGGATTATTCTGCCGCGAATTGTAGTTGGGCGTTTCGTGGAAGGTAAAGCAACATATGCACACTCAGAACACATGCATACGCGCGTTCATGCCTGCGCGCGCACACTACTCACACATTCCTGTCTTTCCCCTTTCCCATCTTCCATTTCCCCTTGTTTTTCGCTCGGACAAGTCCACCGTCAACCTCTGTTACGCGTCCTAACCCCCTCCCCCCCCAGCAATCCTTGGTGATACTGGAGATATTATTGTTCGTTTCATACCAAAACGCTTTTGAATGTTTTTTTAAAAAACTGGCAGCTATTATTCAGATATTGTGCTCCATAAGTTTTCACGTGTCCGATCAAATAAAACACAAGCACAATTCAAACACGAGCAGAAACTTGTGTGTGTGTTGTTGTTTTTGTGTGTAAAATTGGGTGGCGCGCTTCTGGCTGTGACGCGTTCTCCAAGTGGGAGCAAAACGAATTTTACAGAGACGCCTCTGTGACTATAAAGTACCTAATACCTAAATCAAAATACCTCCATGAGTTTTCACGTGTCCCATCAAACGCAAACACAATCCAAACAAGAGCAGAAACTTTATTCTTCCGGCCGTCAATCCTTCCTTCCTTTCTTTCTCCACAAATGTTGTTCCAGCATTGATTGGTTGATTGATTGATTGTTTGGTTGGTTGAATGCCAGATTGATTGATTGATTGATTTTGACAGGTGTCGTTTCGACGTGATGCGGCTGGTAAGCGAGCAGGACCTGACGCTGGTCGGGGTGTCGTGGATGGTGTCCCAGCACGATCCTTTCGTCCGTGAACTGTACGTCCAGGGAGGCTTCACCCCGAGATGTGCCGCCTGCCACGGAGTCCCGGGCTATGCTGACCCTTGTCCAGCGGCTAAGGCTGCTTCGCATAACCCATGGTGGCCAGTGGTCATTGGAATGACCATTCTGGGGGTTTCAATGTCGATGTAGTATACAGTATTGGCCACTGCAACTATGGTTATTAACGCCCTTGACGGCAAGAGTTAATCCCTTGTTGGTCAGTATTCACAAGGGCACTCACTCTTGCAAAAGGCAGCCATTCAGTGGCCTCAAATAGGGTTATTGACGAGAGTTATTCCCTTGTTTGGTCAGTACTCAAGCATCTCCCCCCACCCACCAAGGACTTTCACTCTTGCAAAAGTTGTTCTTTGCAGTGGCCAATAAACAACGAAATCTTATTTAGCCAGGGGCAAAACATTGTAGATGATTTCAGGGTCTTTGGTTGGCCAGGGTGATAAAATAAGCATATCATCATATGCTGCTCTTTCTTATGTTTTGCCATCGACAAAGGCCGTCTTGGACTAAGGCCGTGCGCACAGTAGACGCGGAAAACCCATGCGCAATCCGTTAAAGACCCACCACGTCACTTGTCAAAATCACGGTTTTCACGTGTTTTCCCTCTTATAGCTGGCAAGAAATCTTAAAGACACACAGACGCACCACGATTAAGTCCCTTGGTTTTTTGTGGGTAGCTGTGACCCACATACAAATGTCCCCGTGTTCAAATTGAGGCTGCTCTTTAAAATGATGTATTGCTTTGAATTTGGGGGCATTTGTATGGTAGTGAGACCTGGTCAAAACAAGATTTCTTTCCAGCTATAAGAGGGGAAACACGTGAAACCCGTGATTTTGACATTTATCTGGTGGGTCTTTAAGACCCTTTCACCGCCAATGTTGCATTTATGCACCACAATGGTTTAACACCCATGTCACTAAAAGGCATCAAATCAGGGCCTGGTATTTGAAGAACTTATTCTTTTTATTTTGGGAGATAAGGATAAGCCTAATGTTATACATATCACAGATGAATTCTCAATATTGCAGGTATTTAATTTTCTCTACCCCGTTAAGTTTAATGGTATTGTTTGGCTGAAATATGTCTGGCGGCGAAAGGGTTAAGAACTCTTCCTAGCATAAGAGGGAATGTGACACGTGACGTGAGGGGTCTATAATAAGTGAAAGAAAGAAAGAAGGAAAAATAATAAGCGCACGTGTCCGTATTTCCCCTAATCCGCATATTACGATATTTTTTTCCTTCTTTCTTTTACTTATTTATGGGTTTACGTGTGTAAGTTTCACGTCTAATGTGTCCGAGGCCTGAGTCTTAAGCGCTTTACCGGTGAAACGTGTGTTGTAACTTGTGTGAGCATGAGCCAACAATTATTAAGCGTACCGATTATGATGGCTCCCGCAACACTTGTGCACACCAATGCGTTTTCTTTCAACTTGTCATTGTACGTGTATCATTCGTTTATTCTTCCATTTTTTGTAGCATATTTTATCATTGTAAAAATATACGATTTAAAGGTATTGGGGTATTGGGAGAAGTCATTGTGACTATTGACAGATTTATTTTGTAAACAATCGCCGCTGGGGGGGTCTTTAACGTACATGATAATGCTGACCCATGTCCAGTGCTTCTTCACGCTGTACAGAATGGACAGTGGTCATTGTAATGACCTTGCTGTGTTTTGGTGCTTTGCAGTAGATCATGAGGAGCATCTCAAGCGCAGCATCAAGAATCGAGATTCAACAATCTCCTATAATCTGCTTGTTTTGGGTTAGTTTCTACTTGTCTGACGATGTAGACTAGACCATTATACACTACTGGCAAAAACGTGAAGGGCCATCGTTTCCCAAGCGCACGGAAATACAGATGATGGCTAATTCAAATCATCTCAAATTTAGAAGATGCTTGATTTATTTTGAGTACTAAGATCTCAAGAAAAAGAACATAAGATGAAGAAAAAGAATGTTTTTTTAGATACGAGTTCTGCTCTTTTGACTTCGCCTGCCACTGGGCGAATGCGAACAGTTCGATGGGGCGCTTAGCAACAGGAACTTAGAACAGAGTGATGATATAGGTATATTATAGCATGCACTTTATCCAACATCATCATGACTGCAGAATAATCAGAGCTTCAGACTGTTTTCAAACTTCATGGGTACCGGGTCAAATGACCCCTGATTTACAGAAAATGGGCCAAAGTAATGGGCCAGTTATGTAGTATTACACTTCAAATTTATTGCAGACTTCATGGGTCATATTCTGCACAAAATGAGGGGTTCAATCACCATCAATACGGGTCAATGGCCCGGCCCGCCAACAATCTGAAGAACATAACCTGAAATTGTACATAAATTGGCAAGTAAAGTTCGTGGCTTGAAGATGTTCTGTTTTTTGTTTGTTCATTTCTTTGGGTGCCATATTTCAGCCCAATGCTGCATTAGCATTGATTTTAAAAATGATTACCATCAACCCCTGTCCTCATCGTCCTCATTATACGCCTTTCCCTCGGATTTCTCCCCCTCCTCCACCTTCCTCCTCGCGTCATCATCATCATTATTATCATTATTATTATTATCATTATCATCACCATAATGTTATGTAATAAAAATGGTTTAATGTAGATACATGTTTGCATTGTCAAACCTCTGGCCCATTACTAAAGGAATAAACAATTTTTTTTAAAAACATCACATTCCTGCTTGCTTTTTTTATAGCTCGTTTACCAAGCATTGCCATCAGAGAGATGAGAGAGAGAGAGAGAGAGAGAGAGAGAGAGAGAGAGAGAGAGAGAGAGAGAGAGAGAGAGAGAGATTCACCTCAACTCAAAACATTTTTAATGATTAGGCCATCTGCCCGTATCAAGAATGTTTGAGGTGAGGGTAAAAGGATAAGCTTGGTAGTTAATTTATTCATTTTTTTAGACTGAGATAGATATCAAGAGAGAGAAGAGAGAAGAAAAGATTAAGAGAAGAGAGAGATAGAGAGATGAGAGAGATGCAACAAGAGAGACAAAAACAGGACAGTAAGACAGACAAGACAAATATGACAGGAAGAAGATCAATTGGGTGAGAGTGATCATTTGATATATATTTGGGGGGGGGGGGGGGGGGGGGGGGGGGGGGGTTAAGTCGTGAATGCATGGTGAACATGTTCTACTGAAATTTAAAAAAACAACCCCACAATGACACTTGTTCTTTTTTCAATGTTTATTCCTTTTCAAATACAAAACTTAAATGTATCACTTCACAAATACCCTTCCAGTTTAGCCGTATTAAACGTGAATTGGAAAAGAAATGTTGGTTCGTTAGGTTAGTAACAACAGAGCTGCATTGTTAGAAACTAGCTTGACTCTTAATCGCAAGGTGTAGACTCGGTTAAAGTTTTAGAGTGGCACAGAGGTAACGCGTTCGCCTCGTATACAATAAACCCGAGTTCAGGGTACATCGGTTTCCCCCCTCTACTGGGAAAACACGGTCTGAACGTGGAGGCTTTAGGATGAGACGATAAACAACAACAAATTTACCCTCATTACCTTTCCTTCCTCATCAGCCACACAAAAATCGCATGCAAATTTAAAAAAAGGTTGCGCGCCTCTGGCTGCGACGCGATCTCCAGGTGGGAGCAACCCGAATTTCACAGAGACGCCTCTGTGACTATAAAGTATCAAATACCAATAGGAAAACAAGTAACAGTAATTAAGTGATGCAGTAAACTTTAGTTGATTCTCTGTGAAACAGTTTAGCTTTCGGTGAAACAGACATAATTGTCATACAAAAAATGTCTAAGTTTTAGGCACACTAGCATTTGCCTTTTGCATGCAGGAGCATTATTCATGTCTGACTGACTGGGGGGGGGAGGGGGGGGGGGGGAGAGAGAAAAATAATCAACATGATTTTTTTCTCTCTTTTATTGGCATTTTTATTTACACCTCACACACCGCACGATGATTGTTTCTACATTTATACGATGATTTTCTTTCACTTAGATTTCACTTTTTTTTTATTAATGAATGTAATTTCGTATGAACACACAATTAATGAATAAAAAATGTATGCATATCAGTTGTAGTCATGACGAATATTAAAACAAATAACACACACAACCCTATGACTTGTCTAATATCATTCAGTTAAAAACAATACTATGTACAACGACACACACACACGCGCGCGCACGCACACGCACACGCACACGCACACACACACATCGAGAGGATGTAAAAACAAAAGCTTTATCAAGCTTTTTCTTTTATCGTCAATAAAGATCACTTTGACTTGACTTGACTTGACACGCACGCACACTCACACACACCATAAGTTAACACTTCTAGCATGCACTATGCTACACTCCAAAATCTACATTCTACCGAATTGTCTTAGCCAAACACGCGCACACCAAAATGCATTGTAATAATCGAACAACATATTTCGAAGAAAATTAAATGAACTCAGTTTGTAGACAAGTCCTATTTTCCCCAGTAGGCCTATATATCTTTTTAATCTCTCAAAAAATGTTTAAAAAAACAATCTGGGTCGGGTTTCTCTAGACGACGGTCGCCGTGCGCATAACTGTTACGCCAAAACGGGTCTTACCCCCCTAAGAAACACTTTAGAAAACGTTTGCGGAAGAATATTACAAGCTTTCTTGTCTGATTGGTCAACAACAAGTATTATTTTATCCAAACTTTAATGGACCAATCAACAACAAGAAATGTATTCACCTCCTACTAGTTCCGGATAGTTCGCCGCTTGCTCGGTGTTTGGCAAGAACAAAACGTCACGCGAACTATCGGCAAACGAGGGTGTTTCTTAGACCGTTTTTTGCCGATTTGAGCGACACGCAAGCAAGGTAACGTTAGCCCTTGTGAAACGGACCCCAGGACTCCATTTGTTTTGTTCGTTTTATTTTTTGCACGAAACAATCCCATCATCCAGAATTGGTACTTTCATAGGATCTGTAGGAGACCTAATGTACTGAAATCAGAGAGCTTACACAAGCAAATTTCATTTTTCTGAAGACAATTCCGTACCCCCCCCCCCCCCCCCCCCTGTTTAGTTGAAGAACATACTGTTTGTGGTTAGTACCATGATCATTTCGTCAGTTCAGATGAACTTTTCTCTCCCTGAGTCGTGTTTGTTTTGAATGAGATCTTCTTTTATTTCCAATTTTGACTTTCCAGTAGTCTGTTCTTGTTGTTGTTGGCTTACCCTGGCTAAAAGACTCCAGGGATCATCCCAACAGCGGAAGCAGTTGAACAGTATGGTACAAGTGAATCAGCTGCTGATGATCAGTTCAATCTCCCCTTCCTCTTCTCATATTCCTCTTCCTCCTTTTTTCTTTATCTTTCTTCTTTCTATTTCTACTTCTTTTGCTTCTCCCTCCTACTTGTTTCCCTTCCTCTTCCTACTCTTCTTCTTCTTCTTCTTTCTTCTGCTTCTTCTTCTTTTTGTTATTATTTTTCTTCTTTATTCTTTCTCCTCTTCCTCCTTTTTTCCTTTATAGTCTCCTTTCTATTTCTGTTTCAAGATGATCACCCAAAACACAACACTGTTCATTGCAAGCTTTCTAGTTCTACTTCTTTTGCTTCTTCCTCCTACTTGTTTCCCTTCCTCTTCCTACTCTTCTTCTTCTTCTTTTTCTTCTTTCTCATATTCCTCTTCCTCCGTTTTTCTTTATCTTTCTCCTTTCTATTTCTACTTCTTTTTCTTCTTTCTCCTCCTTGTTTCTCTTCCTATTCCTACTCTTCTTCTTTCTTCTTCCTACTCTTCTTCTTTCTTCTTCCTACTCTTCTTCTTTCTTCTTCCTACTCTTCTTCTTTCTTCTTCCTACTCTTCTTCTTTCTTCTTCCTACTCTTCTTCTTTCTTCTTCCTACTCTTCTTCTTTCTTCTTCCTACTCTTCTTCTTCCTACTCTTCTTCTTTCTTCTTCCTCTTCTTCTTCTTCTTCTTCTTCTTCTTTCTCCTATTCCTCTTCCTCCTTTTTCTTTATCTTTCTCCTTTCTATTTATTCTTCCTCCTCCTCTCCCTTCATTTTCGTTATCCTCTTCTCTTCCTCGTCCATTTATTTTTTCCCACAGTCTAACATTCGTGATGAGGTAGTCCTACTCAGGGGACATCACTGTGTGGAGGTAGGTTGTAGAATGAGTTCGTCCCAGTCAGGCCAGTACTTGGTCCTGATTCGTTCGCAAAACGCCTTCAGGTTGGGAAACTTCTCTGCAACAAAACAATTAAAATCACCATTAATAAGTAACAAAGAAGAACGAAAAGAGGGGGGGGGGGGGGGGGGGGGGGGGTAGTACAATAATCTTTAACATTCACATCAAACATACACAACACAGGTAAAATAACGGGGATCATGATTTTTTTTCTCGTCCTAAAGATCGTTTGCTGAATATATGAATGGCCTGCAACAGACACACGCACACGCACGCACACACACACACACACACACACACACACACACACACACACATACCACACACACACACATACACACACACACACACACACACACACACACACACACACACATACACACATGGTACCACACACATATACACTCTCATACAAGGGCATACACGTACACACATACATACACAAACACACACACACACACACATATGCACACATACACACACACACACACACACACACACACACACACACACACACACACACACACACACGCGCGCGCGCGCGCGCGCGCGCGCGACAAACAGAGAGAGACTCAGAGAGAGCTGATTGATTAAGCATAAAACAGTCCACTTCTGTCACAGTTCAACTAGCCCCACGGCTGCAGCACAAAATGACACCCTCTATCAGTTGATTTGCCGGGGACCTGGGAGCCTGCCACACCCATTGAAAGAGCTGTGAGTTCAACTAGCCCCAAGGCTGCAGCACAAAATGACACCCTCTATCAGTTGGTTAGCTGGGAGCCTGCCACACCCATTGAGAGAGCTGTGAGTTCAACTAGCCCCAAGGCTGCAGCACAACACAAATGACTCACCCTCTATCAGTCGGTTAGCCGGGGATCTGGGGGCCTGCCACACCCATTGAGAGAGCTGTGAGTTCAACTAGCCCCAAGGCTGCAGCACAAAACGACTCACCCTCTATCAGTCGGTTAGCCGGGGATCTGGGGGCCTGCCACACCCATTGAGAGAGCTGTGAGTTCAACTAGCCCCAAGGCTGCAGCACAAAACGACTCACCCTCTATCAGTCGGTTAGCCGGGGATCTGGGGGCCTGCCACACCCATTGAGAGAGCTGTGAGTTCAACTAGCCCCAAGGCTGCAGCACAACACAAATGACTCACCCTCTATCAGTCGGTTAGCCGGGGATCTGGGGGCCTGCCACACCCATTGAGAGAGCTGACCGAAGAGAGAGAAGTCCACTTCTGTCAGTTCACTGCCGAAAAAGTAGTCCTGGTCTCCTGAGAAAAATAACAGCCCACATCCACATTAGTTCACATTGAATCACATCACATCACATATCACACATTACAGTCACAGTTGACTTTGACAGAGAGCAAAAGAAAATGGGTTTAACGTCCAGTCCCCCGACCTGGAACCGGGTACATGCAGGACATTTGTTGTGGGACGATCCTGGAGGTACTGCAACTTCAGGAAAACCCCGTTTGTTTTTGTAGCATAACGATGAAGGCCTAAAGTTGTTTTTTTTAACAGAGAGCAGTCCGTTTCTCTGTTGGGACACTGCCGAAAAATTAGCATTTCTTATAGGTTTGCGCGTGCGCGCACACACAAACACGCAAGTACGCACGCACACGTACACACACACACACACACACACACACACACACACACACACACACACACACACACACACACACACACACACAAGATTCAAGATTCAAGGAGTTTAATCCTTTGACCCCTTTTGGGGCATGGAGGATACACAAACAGTATAACACAAACATAAAACTCAATCAAAACCGTAAAAAATTCAAAAGTAACAGCGAAATGTCAGTTTTTGCTGAGCAGTGAAAGAAATACTCTTTTAAATTATCTTTCCAAATTTTAGAAATTTACTTAAATTTAAACATATACGTCGTCCTTTTTTTTAAACATGCTACAGAAATTGAAAACGGATTTGGATCACACACACACACACACACACACACACACACACATTGTTCTCTCTCTTTGTGTGTGCCCCCGCGTGCGCGCGCGTGTGTGCTGATGTGTGTGCTAGTGTTCGTGCGTTTGTGCGCGCGCGAGTGTATGATTGTGCTAGCATGTGTGTGATGCGTGCGTGCGTGTGTGTGTGTGTGTGTGTGTGTGTGTGTGTGTGTGTGTGTGTGTGTGTGTGTGTGTGTGTGTGTGTGTGTGTGTGTGTGTGTGTGTGTGTGTGTGTGTGTGATGCGCGTGTGTGTGTGTGTGTGTGTGTGTGTGCGTGCGTGTGCGTGTGTGTGTGTGCGCGCGCGCGCGCGCGCGCGCGTGTGTGTGTGTGTGTGTGCGTGTGTGTGTGCGTGCGTGCGTGCGCGTGCGTGCGTGCGTGCGTGCGTGTGTGTGTGTGTGTGTGTGTGTGTGTGTGTGTGTGTGTATGTGTGTGTGTGTGTGTGCGTGTGCTGACAGAGAAAGCTTCATGACAGTAGCTAGAAAGCTACAGTCATTGGTTGCAGGTTACACCACGGATAACAACCGTCCTCATTGTCACATGTAACATAACACAACTGCCTCAGTGTTTTTACCATTCTACCACACTGTTTCGTCTGTAAAGCCTGGATCACACAGAGCGAGTGACTCGTCCAAGTGATTGCTTGGGTGATTTCTAACTCTCTCAGTGGCTGAGAATAGCCTGAATTTTCAGATCCAACGGAAAAATGAAAGCTGTGGGATGAATATGTTCAATAGCAAGATACAAGAAGACTTTATTATCTCATGCAGAGAAATTAACAGTTATTATTAGCTGTTGGATATAATTTCTTCTTCTTCTTCTTCTTCTTCTTTTTTTTCTTCTTCTTCGATCGCTCAGACAGTTTCCTGTCAATTATGAACGCAGATGCGTCATTCGCGCAAGTAAGAAATAATTAGGCCCAGCATGTCCGACTTCGACTGGAGGAAATCTTTTTGAAAGTGTTTCTTGAAAAAAATAGGCAGGAGAATGGACCGGTTAGGCAGGAGAGTTTGTTTCCTTTTCTGTGAATGACTCTGAAACACGAAGACGCTACACAGGCTCTCTCAATGCTGCAGCCTCGGGTATTGGTTGGCCTGTAAATGCACCATGCACTAATTAGTACTAGCTCTCCTAAAGACAAAGAGGGGTTGTATCTTAGGTCAAGAGCTTTTCACGACAAACAAGTTCAAAACAGTTTTCCGGAATAGCTAGTTGCCTTTTTCTGCTATCTGGATATAAGGTCATTTCAAAAGTTAAAAGCCATAAGGTATTATTAGCCTTCTTTATTCTGTATTGTAATAGTGTATTCTAGCATTTACCCATCGGTTTGGGGCAGGTTGAGACTGAAGAGAACTTGCTCTGTTTTTTTCTCTCTTTTTTTTAATAGCAACTTGTCTTGCTGAATGTGAAGGGGGCTTTAGTTTTTTCTGTCTGTGTTTTACTCCCCTCTTGCTTAATGTGAAGGGGGCTTTAGTTGTCTGTGTGTGTTCTACTCCCCTCTTGCTTAATGTGAAGGGGGCTTTAGTTGTCTGTGTGTGTTCTACTCCCCTCTTGCCAAATGTGAAGGGGGCTTTAGTTCTCTGTCTGTGTTTTACTTCCCTCTTGCCTGATGTGAAGGGAGCTTTAGTTATCTGTGTCTTACTCCCCTCTTGCCAAATGTGAAGGGGGCTTTAGTTCTCTGTCTGTGTTTTACTTCCCTCTTGCCTGATGTGAAGGGAGCTTTAGTTATCTGTGTCTTACTCCCCTCTTGCCAAATGTGAAGGGGGCTTTAGTTCTCTGTCTGTGTTTTATTCCCTTCTTGCCAAATGTGAAGGGAGCTTTTGTTATCTGTGTGCGTTTTACTCCCCTCTTGCCAAATGTGAAGGGAGCTTAAATCTTCTGCTTTAGTTTTACTTCTCTCTTGCATAATCTGATGGAGGCTTTAGTTCTTTGCTTCAGTTCTACTCCCCTCTTGCCTGATGTGAAGGGGGGCTTTAGTTTCACTTCCTCGTTCATTCTATCTAGCGTCTAGAGCTGTGAGACTGTGTGTGATAGAACAGTCGATAGGCAATTTTCCAAGTTTTCAACAAATGTGCAGTTCGCTATAATTAGTACTACCTTTGACTGAGGAATGACAAGAATATTAGGTCAGGATGACTAACAAAATGTTGTGGGTCTCTCTCTCTCTCTCTCTCTCTCTCTCTGTGTCTCTGTGTGTGTGTGTGTGTGTGCGTGTGTGTGCGTGTGTGCGTGTGTGTGTGCGTGCGTGCGCGTGTGTGCGTGTGTGTGTGTGCGTGTGTGTGCGTGCGTGCGTGTGTGTGCGTGTGTGTGTGTGTGCGTGTGTGTGTGCATGTGATCGTGTGATTCAGGAATCAGGAGTCATGGTTTATTTTTAATTGTTAGGCCATGTCCATACAGTTGTGCGAGAAACATGCCGAAAAAACCCAAACCGAACATTTACAAAACCGAATGCACACTGTCATACCTAACCCTTGAAAGTAAAATAAAAAGAGCCAAATGTCTAACAACGAGTTTGTTTGCACAACAAAGTAACAACCCTAATTTAAACATGGATGTGTGATTGTGCGCGACGGAAAAAGACGCAGATAAGGTGTGTGTGTGAAGACAGAGACAGAGCAAGACAGAGAGGGGGGAGAGAGAGGGAGAGAGAGAGAGAGAGAGAGAGAGAGAGAGAGAGAGAGAGAGAGAGAGAGAGAGAGAGAGAGAGAGAGAGAGAGAGAGAGAGAGAGAGAGAGAGAGAGAACGAACGAACGAACGAACGAACCATTTTAATGAATAGGCCGTTGCTCGTGTCATAAGATGGAGAGGAGAGAGATAGAAGAGAGAGAGAGAGAGAGAGAGAGAGAGAGAGAGAGAGAGAGAGAGAGAGAGAGAGAGAGAGAGAGAGGAGGGTGAAGAGAGAGAGAGAGAGAGAAAGATAAAAAAAAAGAGAGAGAGAGGAGAGAGAGAGAGAGAGAGAGAGAGAGAGAGAGAGAGAGAGAGAGAGAGAGAGAGAGAGAGAGAGAGAGAGAGAGAGGAGAGAGAGAGAGAGAGAGAGAGAGAGAGAGAGAGAGAGCGAGAGAGAGAGAGAGAGAGAGAGAGAGAGAGAGAGAGAGAGAGAGAGAGAGAGAGAGAGAGAGAGAGAGAGAGAGACAGAGACAGAGACAGAGAGAAAATGTGCACAGTTCGGTCTCTAGTCAGTCATTTCTCCCTGTCATCTTACCTAACACAGCAGACGGTGCCTGCAGATCAGTCTCTAGTCAGTCATTTCTCCCTGTCATCTTACCTAACACAGCAGACGGTGCCTGCAGATCAGTTTCTGTTCAGTCATTTCTCCCTGTCATCTTACCTAACACAGCAGACGGTGCCTGCAGATCAGTCTCTGTTCAGTCATTTCTCCCTGTCACCTTACCTAACACAGCAGACGGTGCCTGCAGATCAGTCTCTGTTCAGTCATTTCTCCCTGTCACCTTACCTAACACAGCAGACGGTGCCTGCAGATCAGTCTCTGTTCAGTCATTTCTCCCTGTCATCTTACCTAACACAGCAGACGGTGCCTGCAGATCAGTCTCTGTTCAGTCATTTCTCCCTGTCACCTTACCTAACACAGCAGACGGTGCCTGCAGATCAGTCTCTAGTCAGTCATTTCTCCCTGTCATCTTACCTAACACAGCAGACGGTGCCTGCAGATCAGTCTCTAGTCAGTCATTTCTCCCTGTCATCTTACCTAACACAGCAGACGGTGCCTGCAGATCAGTCTCTATTCAGTCATTTCTCCCTGTCACCTTACCTAACACAGCAGACGGTGCCTGCAGATCAGTCTCTAGTCAGTCATTTCTCCCTGTCATCTTACCTAACACAGCAGACAGTGCCTGCAGATCAGTCTCGGTGATCTGGTGAATTTCCTTCTCCGAGTGTCTGCCGAGGCCTTGGTGCCAGGCGTCTGTCCTGGCCTTCCTCTCCAGCATCCAGATGTAGAACCAGTTCAGACCTATGGCCTTGAACGTCTCCTTCTCTGGGTCCAACACTGCTCTCCACAGACCTAATTGACTGTTGAGAAACGAAAAGTAGGAATTGGTGTATAAATAAACAGTGTTCAATGTGAAAAAGTTATATGAACAATTTATGCCTACAGCTTTAAAGGTATCTTTTTCTGGGTCCAACACTGCTCGCCACAGACCTAATTGACTGTTGAGAAATGGAAAATAAGACAAGTATTAGTTGCTGAAGAACTAGTGGGGGAATGAGCGGAGAGCATGATGCCGTACTCGTCCCCAGCTCTGCTTTTCCGGTGACTTTATTTCGTAGAAGCACTGGGACACCCTATCCCCTGTTGGCAGCTAAGCCAGCACCACCCACCCGGTGCCCACACTAATAAATTGACTGCATTGTCTGCAAAGGATTACGCAAACCGAATGTACATGTAAATTATTTACCTAGTAAACATTTCTGAGAGAGAACGGGGGGGGGGGGGGGGGGGGTGGAAGAAAGACAGAGAAAGAGGGTGGGTGGGTGATGGAGAGAGAGACAGAGAGAGGGAGAGAGAGATAGAGATAGAATGAATGAATGAATTATTTATAGAGTGCAAAAGACATACAGAGACAGAGAACGAGACAGAGGGAGAGAGGGAGGGGGAGGGGGAGAGAAAGACACAGAGAGACACGGGGGGAGGGGGGAGAGAGAGGAGAGAGAGAGAGAGAGAGAGAGAGAGAGAGAGAGAGAGAGAGAGAGAGAGAGAGAGAGAGGGAGAGAGAGAGGGAGGGAGGGGGAGAGAGAGACACAGAGAGAGAGAGGGGGAGGGGAGAGAGAGAGAGAGAGAGAGAGAGAGAGAGAGAGAGAGAGAGAGAGAGAGAGAGAGAGAGAGAGAGAGAGAGAGACAGACAGACAGACATCAGATAGAGGCACATGCAGAGTATAGTAGTGGCTGAGACAGAGACAGAGACAGAGAGGCAGAGAGAGACAGAGACAGAGAGGCAGAGAGAGACAGAGACAGAGACAGAGAGGCAGAGAGAGAGACAGAGAGAGAGAGACAGAGAGCAGAGAGAGACAGAGACAGAGACAGAGAGGCAGAGAGAGACAGAGGCGGGGGCTATCTTGAAGAGAAAAACACAACCCCAAACGGCCAAGTTCAGCTGGTGGGTATACTTCAGAATGTATCCTCCCTTTTACGAACACACTCAATCATGGACTCGAACCCTTAGCCACGCCCCTTTGGTATAACGTCATCTTGCTATCCACGGTGGCAGACAGTTATGGACAGAGACGAAGATATAGACATTTCAAAGTTTATTTTTGCTTTAATCCATGTGTCTGCACTCATCAAGGAATGGAAAAAGGGATTAACCCACTTTTTTTTTCTTCTTTTTTCCAGGGTCCGATATGTTTACTTGGTTTTTGTTCTGTTTATGCATTCAAAGCTCGAGTATGGCATACACAACTTTGTATTGCAGTCTCAAGGACTGAACTCACTCACTCTCTCTCTCTCTCTCTCTCTCTCTCTCTCTCTCTCTCTCTCTCTCTCTGAGAGGCACGGTGTAAAAAAAGCCCACTATGCTTATCTGTTTACCCTCAATAACAAAATTCGAGCTCGAGTTCGAGTTCTCTCTCTCTCTCTCTCTCTCTCTCTCTCTCTCTCTCTCTCTCTTTTCCATCAACTTCCCTTCTTTCCTTTGTCTGCCATTGATAGTATAATTATTATGATATTATTGCTCATCCTCATGTTTATTTTCTTTTGAGTGTATATGCCTCAATATTGTCTTGATTACTTTTCTATGTTATGTTATGCAAGTATGATGTTTTGTTGTGTTTTGTTTTCCTCATTTTTGGGGTATCAAAATATATTACACAAAAAGGTTAAATAAATAAAAAGTTTAAGAAAAAACAGAAGATGCAGACATACAAACGGACAGACAGACAAACGGACAGAGACAGAGATACACAGAGAGGAAACTGAAATGAATGAGAGTAAACTCACAAATACAAATGTTCCTCCGCCAGTCTCTGCAACCCTTTAGCCACGCCCTTTTGGTATGACGTCATCTTGCTATCCATGGTGACGTTGAATTTGCTGTTGAGGTAATCGACGATGAAGCTGCTGTCAGGGATGACGTCATCGTTGAACTCGATCCAGGGGGTCTTTCCTTTGGGCCCCATCTTGCGGTCGTACAGACTCTGCAATAATATAAGACATAATAATTAGTTAGCAATACGACATATTAGTTAGCAATAATGTAAGAGATAATGCTCTTTAATGAGACTATCTCTGCGTTAATGCTATAATGATATATTCTTCTTCTTCTTCTTCTTCTTCTATTCTTCTTCTTTCTTCTTCTTCTTCTAGTCTTTTCCTCTTCTTCTTAGTTCTTCTTCTTCCTCTTCTTCTTCTTCTGCTTCTTCTTCTGCTTCTTCTTCTGCTTCTGTTTCTTCTTCTTCTTCTTCTTCTTCTTCTTCTTCTTCTTCTTCTTCTTCTTCTTCTTCTTCTCGTAAATCAGAGGGACACCCCAGCATCCAATATGAAGGTGGCCATATTATGTTGCAGGTCCTCCAGGCTTCCAAAGAGCTTCTGGGCCACCGAGACGTGGTCTGGCCAGGTCTTTTTTCTTTGCTGTTGGAACAGTGTACATGACTGTAGGATGTGGTCACTTGTTTGGTTCTCAGTGCCACTATCATGATATGAGATACTGCAATAGTAAAACATAAGACTACATACAGTGAAGGTGTTGTTGTAAATCACTTATTCGCATGATGCGCACACTTGCGCGCGCATACACGCGCGCGCGCACACACACGCACGCACACACATACGTCTGTATACAGACAAGCATACACAAGTACACATACATACACAAACAAACAGAGAGAGAGAGAGAGAGAGAGAGAGGGGAGGGAGAGAGAGAGAGAGAGAGAGAGAGAGAGAGAGAGAGAGAGAGAGAGAGAGAATGGAGAGAGACAGAGAGAGAGGGTGTGTGAGAGACAGAGACAGACAGATAGACAGACAGACAGAACACACAAACACACCAAGCTTATACGCATCCCTGTACACACAGACATACACACACACACACACGCGCGCGCGCGCGCACGCACGCACTACAGACTCTCTCTCTCTCTCTCTCTCTCTCTCTCTCTCTCTCTCTCTCTCTCTCTCTCTGCCCCTCTCTCACCTTATAAGGGATGTTGTTCGCTCTAAGATAAGTCTCCACTTTCATCACGAAAGGAGACAGACTGGGACAGGTCAGACCATGGCCCAACTGGTGTAGAACCACCGTGTTAGGAGGGACATTGGGGGTCCGTGCGGTCATGCTGTCAAATAGATCATCATCATCATCAACATCATCATCATCAGACAGACTGGGACAGGTCAGACCATGGCCCAGCTGGTGTAGAACCACCGTGTTAGGGGGGACATTGGGGGTCCGTGCGTTCATGCTGTCAAATAGATCATCATCATCATCATCATCATAGTCATCATCATCATCATCATCACCATCATCATCATCATCATCATCATCGTCATCATCACCATCACCATCATCATTATCATCATCATCACTATCATCATCATCACCACCATCGAATATTAGGACACGCTTGTTCACGCATACGCATAAGCTTACATGATTTTGTTTTTAGTCTAGTAATGTTGCTGTCAGAGAGACAGACAAACAGATAGATATCCAGGCAGACAGACAAGTTAAAATAAACAAACAAACAAAAAAGTAGACAACCACAAAAACATGAGGGTTGTGTGTTTGTTTGTTTGTTTGTTGTTTGTTGTTTTTAGTCGAAAGTAAGAGGCGAGCTGCATGTTTCAACAGCCCTTTGCTTGGCTCCTGTACGGCACACTCAAGAGCTCTTGAATGAAAGAAAGGGAACAAAAGAGAAAGAAAGAAAGAAAGAATAAGAGAAAGAAAGAAAGAAAAGAAAAAAAGAAAGAAAGAAGAGAAAGCAAAGAGAGCAGGAAAGAAAGAATGAATGAAATAAAGAAAAGACGTCTTCCGCAGACCAATGTTTAGTTTAGTTTAGCAATCTGATGCCAGGTCAACCCCCCCCCCCCCCCCCCCCAAAAGAAGAAGTATAATATAATTTTTACAAAAATATATATAAAAAAATATTAAAAAAACCTCAACACAGTGTAGCCTAGAAAGAAAAAAAAGAGAAAGAAAAAAAGAAGAGAAAGAAAAAGGAGAAGGAAGGAAAGAAAGAAAAAAAAAGAGAAAGAAAAAAAGGAAAAGAAAGAAAAGAGAAAGAAAGAAAGAAAGAAAGAAAAGAAAAAGAAAGAAAGAAGAAGAGAAGGAAGGAAAGAAAGAATGAATGAAAGAAAAGACGTCTTCCGCAGACCAGTGTTTAGTTTAGTTTAGCAATCTGATGCCAGGTCAACCTCCCCCAAAAAACAACAACAACAAAACAAATATATTTTAAAAAAAACCCAAAAGACTCCACACAGTGTAGCCTAGACAGAAAAAAAGAGAGAAAGAAAGAAAGAAAGAAAAGAAAAGAAAGAAAGAAAGAAAGAAAAGAAAAGAAAGAAAGAAGAGAAGGAAAGAAAGAAAGAATGAATGAAAGAAAAGACGTCTTCCGCAGACCAGTGTTTAGTTTAGTTTAGCAATCTGATGCCAGGTCAACCTCCCAACAAAAAAACAAAAATAAAACCCAACCCATCTCCACACATTGTACCCTAAGCAAAGGGACATACTAGCCATCTCACTGGACCTGGGCCTGTATTCACGTTGGGATAGCATGAGACTTAGCATGATGCTAACTTAGAAGCTCTTCCAAAAGTCCTATTAAATCCTATAGGACATTGGAAGAGCTTCTAAGTTAGCATCATGCTAAGTCTCATGCTATCTCAACGTGAATACAGATCCAGGCTAGTATCGCTAATAACATCTTTTTCACATCCCTCCTACAATACTACACCCCCCACCCACCCACCCCCCTTCATTCAATAATAGTATGTACTAGGTACATTTATCTTCACCTTTTCTTCCACACAATGCCATGTACTGCCCACAAAAGGCCATACAGGGAGATAGCTTTTTTGTGTGAGTGTTCTTTGACCAAAGTGACCATTCAACCGTAAGGGTCCCAGAGAAAAGACCCAAATTATCGTGCCCCAATTCTGAACTAAAGATTGTGGTCAAGCGTGCAGGAAAAAAAAGAGTTCTGAACTAAATCCCTACTGGCAGGAATATAAAAAGAGTATGATAGAGAGAAAGTGGGCAGTGACTGTGTGCGTTTAGAGAGATAGAGATTAGAGAGGGAGGGGTGAGGAAAGTGTGTGTGTGTGTGTGTGTGTGTGTGTGTGTGTGTGTGCGTGTGCGTGCGTGTGCGTGCGCGTGTGTGTGCGTGTGTGCGTGCGCGTGTGCGTGTGCGTGCGTGTGTCGGAGAGAGAGAGAGAGAGAGAGAGAGAGAGGAGGGGGGGGGGTGAGAGAATGGCATAGAGAGAGATTGTGTGCGTGTGTGTGTGTGTGTGTGTGTGTGTGTGTGTGTGTGTGTGTGTGTGTGTGTGAGAGAGAGAGTGAGAGAGAGAGAGAGAGAGAGAGAGAGAGAGAGAGAGAGAGAGAGAGAGAGAGAGAGAGAGAGACAGAGAGAGAGAGAGAGAGAGAGAGAGAGAGAGAGAGAGAGAGGAGAGAGAGAGAGAGAGAGAGAGAGGAGAGAGAGAGAGAGAGAGAGAGAGAGAGAGAGATGAGAGAGAGAGAGAGACAGAGACAGAGAGAGAGACAGACTACGGACAGTAAATGGGTGTGACAGGGATTATAACCCAGAAGGGATAAGACTGAGTAAACTGGAGAGAAAAAATGAGGGTACATGGCTGAAATTGGAGATGACCTTTTTGTGCGACAACAACATATTCAGGGTAATGGGAATAACATAAGTTCAGTGTCCAATGAGATAACTGGATTCACTGGACCTCGCTAATCTTGTGGATAAACTGAAACAACGTCCACCAGTAGTAATTAGACTATATATATGGAAGGAGCCTCCAAAAGACTGGGTCAAATAGCTGACATTGGAGATGACGTTTTGTGTTGTACCAAAGAACGTATCAGCACGTAGAAAGGGTGTGTTCGATCGGGTTTTCTAAATTAAATGGATCTCCAGAAAGAAAGACGCAAAGAAAGAAAGAATGAAAGACAGAAAGAAAGAGAGAAAGAGAAAGAAGAGAAGAAAGAAAGAAAGAAAGAAAGAAAGAAAGAAAGAAAGAAAGAAAGAAAGAAAGAAAGAGAGAAAGAAAGAAAGAAAGAAAGAAAGAATGAAGGAAAGAAAGAAAGAAAGAATTAAAGAATGAAAGAAAGAAAGAAAGAAAGAAAAAAAGAATGAAAGAAAGACAGAAAGAATGAAAGAAAGAGAGAAATAAAGAAAGAAAGAGAGAATGAAAGAATGAAAGAAAGAAAGAAAGAAAGAAAGAATGATAGAAAGAAAGAAAGAGAGAATGAAAGAAAGAAAGAAAGAAAGAAAGAAAGAATGAAAGAAAGAAAGAAAGAGAGAATGAAAGAAAGAAAGAAAGAAAGAAAGAATGAAAGAAAGAAAGAAAAGAAAGAAAGAAAGAAAGAAAGAAAAAGAAACACCCGAAGGTGCTGATGGGACCCAGAGATTCAATACCCACACCTGCCCTACCAACACAAGAGCAGCCCCAGACAGGCTCTGGGACCCATCAGCACCTTCGGGTATTTCTGTATAATTATATTATGTTGAATTACCAGGGAAAAAAAATTAGGGAAACGAAATGAAATTAAAGACGAGTCTTTTGCGTGATACCCAGAAACGTTTAAGATGGCATCAAAAATAGTTGGGTCAGTGATCCCATCGGAATTTCTGATCTCTCAAATTCTGTGGATAACCTGAAAGAACGCACACCCCTTACCGTAATATCCTTAGCAAAAGCAACCCCGCCCCCCATTCCCCACCTCAGCACAGACTTCGGGCAAAATGCTAGATTTGGGGCGTTTGCTAGGGATTTTACAGTATATCTATAGAAGGTAGAAGGGGAAATGAAAAGATTAACCTTTTCACCGCCAGCCATATTTCAGCCAAAAATGTCCAT
>CM065706.1:1708010-1713010 GCA_017654935.2 Phymorhynchus buccinoides | reverse complement strand
TGAAAGAAAGAATGTCAAAATAAGCGGACGCGTTTATGCACGGACATGCGTGTCCTTCTTTCTTTTAGTCACGGGGTTTCCGTTACGGAAATAAAACGTCGTGTGTACGTGCGCTAATCTGTCACTCTCATTGACTCTGCCTTTTCCTTTTGCTTACTGTCATCTCCTATCTTTCTGCCTTACTGGTCCATTCTCCTGTCTTTGTTCTGGAAACGTTTACATTAATTTTCTCTTGGCGAAGACGGGCACGCAGGGCCAAACGATAATGATCTTAACTAGGCGCATAACGGCAGCATGACGCATCTGCACTCATATGACAGGAAACTGATCGATCGACGAAGGAGACTCAAGAATAAGCATACATGTCTTAAAGGTGGACCCTAACGGGTGAGGTTTTGCAAGAAACACGTCCAGATCACCAGAAAGACAGGCTTTTCAAGGATCGGAACACTCACTTTGCTCTGGTTTCTTAGAAATTAAACCGTCAAAACGGCGATTCCTCCTTGGCGGAGATGCCGGAGAGAGTAGCCATTTTGTATGGGGTGGGTGGAGGCCAAACACATTGTGGTTGAAGCGTTTTCTTTTTTTGTAGTGCATTAAAAAAAAAGGAGCTATTTCCTTTGATGTGAGCGAAACTCCTTTACATAAACTGTATAACATTTTACAAAATAAAAATAAAAAGGCTTGTACTGCGAAAAGTTCGTGCAAACGAATTGGTCTAAACGCAGGCGGCCATTAGAAAAGAGACGGCACACGCCTTCTCTTTCGGTGAAATCATTTGACTTCCAGCACCTCCGGCAAGGAGGATTCGCCGATTTGACGGTTTGATTTCTAGTAAACCAGAGCAAAGTGAGTGTTGCGATCTCTATAAAGGGTGTTTTCCTGGTGATCTCGACGTGTTTCTTGCAAACACTCATCTGTCAGGGTGCCCCTTTAAGAACAATCGATAGGGCCGTGGATGTTTTCCAAACGCCAGTCTATTCCCGTAAAGCTGCAACTTAGAGTACAGGCTCAATCTCACCTGCTTTGAGAGTTGTGCTTATAGATAGACTAAACTATATATTTAAAAAACCCACCCGAGATCTCCATTGTACACTACTATCGAATATCATAGTAGATAGTATTTCACAGTAGGTTTTTTTAGACTAAAACCGGTGCAGCCTCACGACAGATATAGGTGAGAAATTGGGTGTTTTACCACTGAGCCCCTCACACGCACACCCCCCCAGTCAACCGACAAGAATGGGAGGGGGGACCCCTCACCCTGTATGTACCCTAGAACCTGACGCAGCACTTGACTACCCTACACAACCTACGGGTGTTCCCTACGAGCTGGGCGGGTGGCTACATTGTATCATTGTAGTGCATATATCTGCATGGCATTGCACACGTGTGGGTGTAGTAGGGGCTTGCACGAGAATTTTTAATTAGTCACACTTCTGGAGATCTTCCCCTTTCGGCTGATATAGTGGGGGTGTACCTTGGTCAAGGCAGCTCTACTTTAAACTAAATTACCGCCCAGAATAGCAGGTGCCTCATCTTCTACCTAGCGGTCAAGGTCGAATACGACTGACTGGAATTGCCAAATTCATAGCTAGGTTTTCCAAGTGTGCCCACACCCTATGCCCACCCCCCAAAAAAAAAAAAAAAAAAAAAATTAAATGGGTAGGCGCTGCACTTGCGGCGACGCTCTCTCCGGAGGAGAGCAGCCCGAATTTCACAAATAAGTCTCTGTGACTAGAATATACCAAATACCAAAATACCAAATACAGGGACGAGTGGTGCACCTACGCGGAATAATCTTAAGTTGCATCAGAAGCTGCAGGCCAATGCGGTTTTCCGTGTGTTATGTATGTATGCATTTCTGTCGTTTCCGATTATGACTGCCAGAGAGAGCAGAGGGGACAGCTGTACAAAAAAGCCTGAAATGGAATAATGTTTTATTATATTGGTGGACAAGAGCTTGAAGTTAGAACCAATTCGTATTAGGCTAAACATGAGAGTTGTATGGACTTTTATTTTAGACAGCAATGGAAACTCACTCAACAGCTTAGTCGTTTGTGAACAATTAAACTCTCAGTGTTAGAGACACGTTAGGCTAGTGCTGCACCCTAAGGTACTTGTTGGTCTTTGGGGGCAATCATTTTCATTCCACGCCAACTAATCAAGAAGTCCTCGTTTTTGAAAGATTTGAGGTGTCTCTTAGCCAAACTTTTAGCCCAGGTTTCATGAATAGCCCCAGTTGCTTTCTTTGCTGTATGTGGAGGTCATAGTTGTCAAAGTCATATCGTAGTCATACACGACTGGTATCTCAGACTTCCAGTCGCCTACAAACTTCTAGGATAGTCGACGTGAACGTTTGGCCTTACCCTACACTTCATAAATCAAACATTAACAATATAGGGAGTTCCCTGCCTGCCTTCAACATAGTCTGCATTGACTCTGCAACAGAGTCAATTCATTGGGAGGGAGTTACGTCTCTCTCTTTGTATATCTCTGTCTCTTTCTGTATCTGTCTGTCTGTCTGTCTGTGTGTTCTCTCTCTCTCTCTCTCTCTCTCTCTCTCTCTCTCTCTCTCTCTCTCTCTCTCTCTCTCTCTCTCTCTCTCTCTGCTTCTCTACGCCTCTCTAACTCTCTCTCTCTCTCTCTCTCTCTCTCTCTCTCTCTCTCTCTCTCTCTCTCTGTGTGTGTGTGTGTTGTTTGTGTTGTGTCACTTTCATGTGTGTCTAGTCCATTTTAATTGTTTTTGTTTTGTTAAAGTTGTTTTTCTTTTATCCAAGGACAGATTGTAAGAGTAGGCATCGTTATTTGATTGTCAAATAAAGTTTTTTCCTTGTGGCATGGTGTAAAGAAGCACTCTGTTTACCCTCTCTCTCTCTCTCTCTCTCCTCTCTCTTTCATGTTTCTAGTCCTCTCTCTCTCTGTTTTGTAAAGTTCCTCTCTTTATCCAAGGACTAGGCTCGCCTTGTCAAATAAAGTTTTCCTGTGTCCGGTGTCCACTCTCTCTCTCTCTCTCTCTCTCTCTCTCTCTCTCTCTCTCTCTCTCTCTCTCTCTCTCTCTCTCTCTCTCTCTCTCTCTCTCTCTCTCTCTCTCCTTCAATGAATTAAATGTCAAAGCGTTGAATCACACTCACTGAGGGTGGTTCCCTAAAGTGAAGTGGGAGGATTAATATTATTATTATTATTATCATAACTGAGTTGAATGACAGAGAGAGGTGGGTGTGGGTGAGTGAGTGCACACCTGCTTGCATCGCTGCGTTGCTGAATGCTTTCTGCTGTTGGTATTTAATACAGCTAGCCTTCACACCCTTTTCAATACAGTTTGGAGATTGATAGAAATGCAAGCAGACAGACAAATAGGCAGATCGACAGACAGACAGACAGACAGACTGACAGACCAAGCAATCTTCAATTCCCACGCATAACGTTTTTTGAGTAAACCTGACACGTATATATACATTCACACAAACACACACACAAATAAACAGCAAACACATAGATAGACAAATTCAGAACAGAAGCATAATGACTTTGTACTTGTCTCAATGCTCATTTATAGTATTAGTTGCATGTCGCATGCTCAGAACCAAGGACAGAATGGAAGACTAAGCCCAGCTTAAATTCTTATCCTTGTAAAATAAAGTATCTGAAGTCTGAACTCTCTCTCTCTCTCTCTCTCTCTCTCTCTCTCTCTCTCTCTCTCTCTGCGCGCGCGCGTGCTTACGTGTGCAATAAGCGTACACAGTTTCTTTGCTACAGTAACTCCGAATTCCATTAATCTTACTACATATGTACTTCAGAAGAAGAAAAAGGAGGGACAATGATGACTTTTGTTGGTACAAGTGCTCATAAGCTGACAGTACGTACTGTATTATGAGGGTTGCTTGAAAGTCATTCAGTCAATATTTTATTGTGGGTTCCTTTCTGGAAACTCTAATAAAGCTCGTGTCAACGGAAAAAGGCCCTTTCATTCCGCTCTATAGACCTTCACTACCCTGCTACCACTCTGCACGTAGTTCTTTATCAATCTGCCAATGCTTTTAGACTTCTGCAAGGTCGGAGGTCCTAACGATATTTGCTTTTATTTTTATTAGGTTTACATACATTATTTAGTGTCAATATTGCATTCAATGATATATAGCTTTTTCTGGTACAGTTTCTTCTTCTTCTTGCATATAGCGTCCTCCATCAACAATTTGATGGTTAATGACGATTTTGATAATATGTTGGTCTTCAGAACACACACAACGAAATAAACCTTGACTAGTACCCAAAGAGTTGTAGAGTAATATCAACAGGGGATTATTTATATGAAATAAGCACACAGACCTGCTAAGAATGAATATACGGCCACATAAATGTTGAAAAAAGACTTTCATATTCACATAAAATCTACACACACGCGCGCGCGTGCACACAGAGAGAGAGAGAGAGAGAGAGAGAGAGAGAGAGAGAGAGAGAGAGAGGGGGAGAGAGAGAGAGAGAGAGAGAGAGAGGGGGGGGGGAGAGAGAGAGAGAGGAGACAGAGAGAGACACACACACAGGACACGCACAGACAGACACACACAGATACGCTCACACACACAGACACACACACAGACACACACACAGACACACACACACACACACACACACACATACACACACACACACACACACACACACACACACACACACACACACTGTTCCACTCACCTCTCCGCACTTCGTCGACGAAAGAAGAAAACGACGACGCTGATGCCGATGACGACGAAAGCCAATTTCATCGGATCGAACCACGACCCGCTCGACTGTGAGCTGTCTGACGTCATCTTGGACATTGAGGATAGTACAGCAACGCAGATCTTCCCTGGTGGAGGTTTGCCTTCTTTGAACGCGTTTCTAGTTGATATTTGGTACAATTTTCATTCTTTGAAATGTCTTCGATAAAAAGAAGGTTGTTGACTCTCCAGAGTAAGATACTATCTTCTCTTCTTCTAATTTGACTGTTTATCATTTAT
>CM065706.1:1630510-1695510 GCA_017654935.2 Phymorhynchus buccinoides | reverse complement strand
ATAATGGGTAAGGTACATGTGTCCGGTTTTCAGTTTTCACTGGTCTCCCCGCTAGCGTACAGCCGACACATTCCGATTTCGGAGGAGCTCCAGAGAAAAAAAAGGAAGATTTTGTTTTTAAAGGCAGGAGAATGGGCCAATAAGTCAGAAAGCTAGTAGATGACAGAAAGCAAAGGGAAAAGGCAGAGTCAAAGAGAGTGGCAGATTAGAGGAAGTTACAAGCACAGAACATCCAGAAGGTGGGAGAACTATTTTTACGAAAGACCCCCGGTGTCCCCACTTCAAATTTTGCCATTGAACATTTTCACTGCCATGCAACATTCTGGGGCGTTTTGGTTCGAGTTGCCTTTACTTCTGTTTTTCTTGGGTTCGTTACAGTGCAGTGTTATGAAATGAATTCCGTCCGTTTACAATGCGCGTACATACGCATGCATGATCGCACATGCATGCACACACTCGCATGCACGCACGCAGCTTCACAGACAAAGATTTGATTTTTTGGTTTAATATCATGGATAGATGTTAAATGAAAAGGTACACACAAACGCACACGCACACAAACGCACACACGCACGCACGCACGCACACACACACACACACACACACACAAGCAAATTAAGGAACATAATACTGTGCACATTGTTTTTAACCATTTATTTAACAAAAGCAAAAGGCGCGTACGGTAAAGTCCAGGAATGATTGTTTGTGTAAAAGAAATAGGCCTACACGATTTTACAACATCATCATCAACAACAATATCAACAACATAAGCAACAACATAACACAATCAACATAATCAACATAATAACACCATCACCACCAAAAGAACACACATCACCCGGGTGCTCACACAACTGTTTGTGATCTGAACATTGTGTTTAAGGTGTATACTGTAAATAAAAACGAAAAATAAAATCCCTTACTCATTCATACTTTTGTTTCTTTTCATTTGTAGTCCGAGTATAAAAAAGAAGCTCTAGAGAGAGCTGGTCAACAGAAAATATTCTTCAGTGACAAATCCTGTCCACACACACACACACACACACACACACACACACTGCGCGCGCATCTCCAATCAAATAGGCCTATTTCGGCTTTATGACTAGTTTTCAATACGATGAGACGCAAGAATAAACAAAATTCCAAGAAGAAGCCCAATCTTCGAGTTACAGCGAATGATAGGATTACGGTTTCGGATAAGGATTAGAACTAGGATATTTGGATTAGAACTAGGATAATTGGATTAGGATGTGAGAGTTTTGTCTTTGGTGTCGCATAGAGATTACGTAGCATCTCTATGCGTCCCCGTCTCTATGTGTGTCACCCGTTTTGTCTCTAGTATGTCCCAGTCACATCTTTGTGTGCGATACAAAAACCTAAGCCTAAACATGACCCACACCCTAAACCTATTCTCCAGCCGCATCCAACCCCTTAGCCATGATAGAAACCCAAATGATATCGGCAATTTGAGTTTAACGTCCGCTTGGACCCACTGGGCACATATATGGGATCATAATGGCTATACAGATTCCCCAAATCCTACCCCTAGCCTTAACCTAGGGGGACACATAGAGAAGGGGACACATAGAGAAGGGGACACAGAGAAGGGGACACATAGAGAAGGGGACACATAGAGAAGGGGACACATAGAGAAGGGGACACATAGAGACATAGGGGACACATAGAGACGGGGACACATAGAGAAGGGGGACACATAGAGACGGGGACACTTAGAGAAGGGGACACACATAGAGAAGGGGACACATAGAGAAGGGGACACATAGAGAAGGGGACACATAGAGAAGGGGACACATAGAGAAGGGGACACATAGAGAAGGGGACACATAGAGACGGGGACACTTAGAGAAGGGGACACAGAAGGGGACACATAGAGAAGGGGACACATAGAGAAGGGGACACATAGAGACGGGGACACATAGAGACGGGGACACATAGAGAAGGGGACACATAGAGAAGGGGACACAAGAGAAGGGGACACATAGAGAAGGGGACACATAGAGAAGGGGACACATAGAGAAGGGGACACAATGTGGACACATAGAGAAGGGGACACATAGAGACGGGGACACTTAGAGAAGGGGACACAGAGAAGGGGCACATAGAGAAGGGGACACATAGAGAAGGGGACACAGAGAAGGGGAGAAAGGGGACACATAGAGAAGGGGACACATAGAGAAGGGGACACATGATGTGGGCACATAGAGAAGGGGACACATAGAGATGGGGACACATAGAGAAGGGGACACATAGAGACGGGGACACATAGAGAAGGGGACACATAGAGAAGGGGACACATAGAGAAGGGGACACATAGAGAAGGGGGGGACACATAGAGACGGGGACACATAGAGAAGGGGGACACATAGAGAAGGGGACACATAGAGAAGGGGACACATAGAGACGGGACACACTTAGAGAAGGGGACACATAGAGAAGGGGACACAGAGAAGGGGACACATAGAGAAGGGGACACATGAGAGAAGGGGACACATAGAGAAGGGGACACATAGAGAAGGGGACACATAGAGAAGGGGACACAGAGAGAAAGGGGACACATAGAGAAGGGGACACATAGAGATGGGGACACATAGAGAAGGGGACACATGAGAGAGAGAAGGGGACACATAGAGACGGGGACACATAGAGAAGGGGACACATAGAGAAGGGGACACATAGAGACGGGGGGACATAGAGACGGGGACACATAGAGAAGGGGACACATAGAGACGGGGACACATAGAGAAGGGGGACACATAGAGAAGGGGACACATAGAGATGGGGACACATAGAGACGGGGACACATAGAGACGGGGACACATAGAGAACGGGGACACATAGAGACGGGGACACATAGAGATGGGGGACACATAGAGACGGGGACACATAGAGAAGGGGACACATAGAGAAGGGGACACATAGAGACGGGGACACATAGAGAAGGGGACACATAGAGACGGGGGACACATAGAGACGGGGACACATAGAGAAGGGGACACATAGAGACGGGGACACATAGAGAAGGGGACACATAGAGAGGGGGACACATAGAGACGGGGACACATAGAGAAGGGGACACATAGAGACGGGGACACAATGAGAGGGGACACATAGAGAGGGGGACATGATGTAGAGAGAAGGGGACACTTAGAGACGGGGACACAGAGAAGGGGACACAGAGAAGGGGACACTTAGAGAAGGGGACACTTACAGAAGGGGACACATAGAGAAGGGGACACTTAGAGAAGGGGATATATAGAGAAGGGGATATATAGAGAAGGGGGTAGGAGGGGGGCACGGTGTCCGGACATTTCCCAAATTTTTTACACCCAGCCATCTTTCTCTCTCTCTCTCTCTCTCTCTCTCTCTCTCTCTCTCTCTCTCTCTCTCTCTCTCTCTCTCTCTCTCTCTCTCTTCTCTCTCTCTCTCTCTCTCTCTCTCTCTCTCTCTCTCTCTCTCTCTATCTCTCTCTCTCTCTCTCTCCTCTCTCTCTGTGTCAATCAATCAGTCAATTAATCATTCAAGAAACTTTAAAAGATAGAAATGTAAAGTAAAAAGATGATCATAAAATCAAACATTAAAACTAAATAATCAACATTAAAACTAAGTATTGTGAATAAAATTAGAGAATGAGCACTCGCGTGCGCGCGCGAACACACACACCTCAACATATTTATTCAGGAAAACAAGACATACAATCTCACACACACGCACACACACACACAGAGGCACACACAAACACCACACGTACTCTCTCTCTTTCTCTCTCTCTCTCTCTCTCTCTCTCTCTCTCTCTCTCTCTCTCTCTCTCTCTGTACAAGTGTGCAAGCACTTGAATCTTAATATGAATTCTTCAATATATCTATGCTGAGAAACATATCAAACGAACTGGGGAAGTAAAAGTTGATTAGCGCTCGGCGTGTGGGGATGTACCCTGGGCAAGGCATCTCCACTATAAACAAATTGTAGCCCAGCCCGCTGGAATAGCATCTGCTCCCCTCTGCTATCTGGCAGTCATGGTCGGAAACGACTGACTGGCATACAGACAATAGATGTATGTATGACTGGGTGTAAAAAGTCCGGGTGGGAAAAGACCAAGGGTGGGAAAAGTCTGTGGGTGGGAAAAGACCAAGTGGGAAAACTGAGGGTGGGAAAACTGAGGGTGGGAAAACTGAGGGTGGGAAAAGCCAGGGTGGGAAAACTCTGTGTGGGAAAAGACAGGGTGGGAAAACTCAGGGTGGGAAAAGCCGGGGGGGGAAAACTCGGGGTGGGAAAAGCCAGGGTGGGAAAAACTCTGGGTGGGAAAAGCCGGGGTGGGAAAATTCTGGGTGGGAAAAGCCAGGGTGGGAAAACTCAGGGTGGGAAAACTCAGGGTGGGAAAAGCCAGGGTGGGAAACCTCGGGGTGGGAAAACTCAGCGTGGGAAAAGCCGGGGTGGGAAAAACTGCGGGTGGGAAAAGCCTGGGTGGGAAAACTGAGGGTGGGAAAAGCCCTGGTGGGAAAACTCTGGGTGGGAAAAGCCGGGGTGGGAAAAAGCTGGGGTGGGAAAAGCCAGGGTGGGAAAACTCTGGGTGGGAAAAGCCAGGGTGGGAAAACTCAGCGTGGGAAAAGCTGGGGTGGGAAAAGACCAATATAAGAAAAGCCCGGGTGGTTAAACTCAGGGTGGGAAAAGCCAGCGTGGGAATAGTCTGGTAATGGGGGGGGGGGGGCACATAGGATCGGGGACACAAAAGTGGCGGGGACACATTCGACGGGGACACACAGAGACAGGAACAAAGAGATGGGGACACAATGAGGATGACACAGGGGTACATCAAAATGAACCCCCACCCCCCACCCTTAGCATCTCCTCTGCTAGCATGTCATATATTTCTTGTTGCTTTTTTTATATTATTATAGACTGTCGTAATAAATCTTCGATAATGGGTAAACTGTGACACTGTCGTTACAATGGAGCCTCTCCATCAAGACCTTAACACACACTGACGCACCACGATTAAGTCCCTTGTTTTTTTCTGGGTAGCTGTGACCCGCATACACGTCCCCCCCCAACTTCAGATTGAGGCTGCTCTTTAAAATGATGTTTCGTTTCGAATTTAGGGGCATTTGTATGAGAGTCAGACCTGGTCAAAACAAAATTTCTTACCAGCTATAAGAGGGAAAGCACGTGAAACCCGTGATTTTGTCACGTGATCTGGTGGGTCTTTAAAACCTCAGCTCCCAAAAAATTCTAACTAGAGAGGGGTCTTTATAGGGAGGTGGTGGACCCTCAGTAGTCTGGATGCGAAGGTTGAAAAAAAGTTGGTGAAACATTTTGGGGGTCACATCTTAAAGACCCACCACGTCACGTGTCAAAATCACGGGTTTCACGTGTTTTCCCTCTTATAGCTGTTAAGAAATCTTGTTTTGACCAGGTTTGACTCCCATGCAAATGTCCCCAAATTGAAAACGAAATATCATTTTAAAGAGCAGACTCGCATGTGGGTCACAGCTATCTAGAAAAAAAACAAGGGACTTAATCGTGGTGCGTCAGTGTGTCTTTAAAAGGAGTCTTGCTGGGGAAGGGTCTTCAAACGGAGTGGTCTTTATATGGAGTAATCCGGATATGAAGGGGAGGAAATTGGTGAAAAATGTTTTGGGTTCACATTCTTAGAGGGAGTATAAATAGGGAAGGGCTTAAAGCCCCCCACGTCACGTGTCACATTCCCTCAAATGCTAGGAAGATTTCTTAAGATTTCTTAAGATTTCTTACGAGCTATAAGAGGGAAAACACGTGAAAAACTGTGATTTTGACACGTGACGTGGTGGGTCTTTAATAATAGGGAGGTTCCCACTGTAATATATATAGACTGTTGTATACATTCGGTTTTTCGTTGTTTAGAAATTCGTTTGACACTTCACTTGTTTTGGTGAGAGAAGAACAAAAGCTGGCAGACGAATATGCAGCTCCTCTGAAAGCCTGGTCAGGAGAGATTGTGATGAGACGATTCTGAAATCGTCTGTGGGAAGTTGCTCCGGGGGGGGGGGGGGGGGGGAGGGGCTATTGGCCATCTTCGTATTTCAAGCACGTTCTCTCCACCACCTTATGGACGACCAGCAGCAAGAACTGCAACAAAACAACATCATCATGGGTGCAACTCCCCAAAATGAAAAACAATGAAAGGCAGGGGTCCAGGGACCCATGGCCCCCGGCAGGGTACAGGGGCAGAGCCCCGTCGGACGATTCAGGGTGGGCAAGTTAAGAGAGAGATAACGAGACGGACAGTTAAAATGACAGACAGACAGTTTGAGTCTGATAAGCCTTGCAAAATTATGACATTGCCTTTGTAAACTTCCAAGATAGAACAAAGTTCAAAACGCCCCAAATCGCTTGTGGTCAATTTTCTTTTTTATGAATTAAAAAAACCACCTGAATCTCAGATTCTGGTAAAATCAAAAATACTGAAATCAGTGTAAAACTGAAAGAGTAGTACCCATGCAACAATAATTATACAGTGGAACCTCCATATCAAGACCTTCCGTATGAAGACTCCCTCTCTAAGATGTGACCTCCCCAAAAACAACCCAATTATGATCCTTGAAAAGGTGGTCTTTCTGGAGACCTCGACTCTTTTTTTTTGCAAAAACGCATCCGTCACGGTGCCCCTTTAAAAAAACCATGACGGAGGAGTAGGAGGAAAAGAGGAACAGAAGATGGAAATCTGTTTAATGTCCTCCGGTCTGGAACAGACACACATGGGACACCAGTAGATATAAAGATAGTGGGAACGATACTGGAGGCAATGCCCGGAGGCAGTGCAACACCAGGAAAGTCCTGATTTTTGTATCATCAATATGAGGAACAGAAGAAGATTATGAAGAAGAAGACGAAGAAGAAAGCAAAAACTCATAGTAACCAAGTTGATGCCAGCATTAAAGGCATGGCTGGACTATAAAAGAGGGGAGGCACTGAGCGCGCGCCACATTTGAATCACAGCTGGCGAGAGAGACGGTTCGCCCTTCTTTGTTCTCTGTTGTGCGAGCCACCGCGAGGCAGAGCTTTTCTGGCGAGAATGACCCGATCCCTGGGATCAGTTGTTTTCCCTTTAAAGTGTTGCACACCATTCGTAGCTTTTTGCCTCCTTCACCGAACTTAAGAAGAAAGGAAGAAAGGAACCAAGAAGAAGAAGAAGAAGAAAAATAAGTAAATAGAAAGACAGACAGACAGACAGACATAAATGCAACTCACAACGAGGAAGTTGATGGCGGCATTGAGGGTGGCGGACCATTCATAGCTGGTGGCCTCCATCACCCAACTTCCAATGATGGGGCCTAGGAACATGCTGCACACATCAGCATTGTCGTCATCAATGTCATCGTTGTCGTCGTCATCATCACTAGCAGCAATGACATTATCATCCGGTCGTCATCACCATCGTCATCAATGTCATGACAGTCGTCGTCATCATCATCAACACCAACATCATCACCATCGTCATCATTACCATCACATCATCATCGTCGTCGTCGTCATAAACGTCGCCACCATCATCATCATCATCAATCATTACCATCGTCATCAAAAATGATCATCGTCATCACTGTCATCGATGTCATTGCCGTCGTCATCATCGTCAACATAATCATCGGAATCAACAATCATCATCATCATCGTCACCACCAACGCCAACAACCACCACCACCTTTATTCTTGAGATTATATATAGCAAATCTCTTGTTTAAACAAAAAAATATTTTGGCGTGTGTGCGTGAAAACATGTTCTGTCCACCCGATTCTAAACTCTGCTCAAATACGCCTACTTGGGAATGAGAATTTGTTTTAGATTATAGCAATGTTTGGTGTAACCTTCGGCTTTTTGGAATGTCACATCACGACATTTGCCTTATAGTCCTTGAGCATATGCATATTACGGTTACCGCATATTACAGTGGAACCTCCATGTTAAAACCTTGAAACATCAGCCCAAAAGTGGTCTTATAAGCAGGGGTCTTAACAGGCAGGTGGACACTCAGTAGTTAAAACCTTGAAACATCAGCCCAAAAGTGGTCTTATAAGCAGGGATCTTAACAGGCAGGTGGACACTCAGTAGTTAAAACCTAGAAACATCAGCCCAAAAGTGGTCTTATAAGCAGGGATCTTAACAGGCAGGTGGACACTCAGTAGTTAAAACCTTGAAACATCAGCCCAAAAGTGGTCTTATAAGCAGGGATCTTAACAGGCAGGTGGACACTCAGTAGTTAAAACCTAGAAACATCAGCCCAAAAGTGGTCTTATAAGCAGGGATCTTAACAGGCAGGTGGACACTCAGTAGTTAAAACCTTGAAACATCAGCCCAAGAGTGGTCTGTTAAGCAGGGATCTTAACAGGCAGGTGGACACTCAGTAGTTAAAACCTTGAAACATCAGCCCAAGAGTGGTCTGTTAAGCAGGGATCTTAACAGGCAGGTGGACACTCAGTAGTTAAAACCTTGAAACATCAGCCCAAGAGTGGTCTGTTAAGCAGGGATCTTAACAGGCAGGTGGACACTCAGTAGTTAAAACCTTGAAACATCAGCCCAAGAGTGGTCTGTTAAGCAGGGATCTTAACAGGCAGGTGGACACTCAGTAGTTAAAACCTTGAAACATCAGCCCAAGAGTGGTCTGTTAAGCAGGGATCTTAACAGGCAGGTGGACACTCAGTAGTTAAAACCTTGAAACATCAGCCCAAGAGTGGTCTGTTAAGCAGGGATCTTAACAGGCAGGTGGACACTCAGTAGTTAAAACCTTGAAACATCAGCCCAAGAGTGGTCTGTTAAGCAGGGATCTTAACAGGCAGGTGGACACTCAGTAGTTAAAACCTTGAAACATCAGCCCAAGAGTGGTCTGTTAAGCAGGGATCTTAACAGGCAGGTGGACACTCAGTAGTCCAAATATGAAGAGGGACAAAAATGGTGAAAAATGTTTGGGTCACGTCTTAAGCCGGCGACAGACTATGTGACTGCCTCATGTGACTCGATCAGGTCGTGACGTTGACCAAATTTTGTTTCCCGCACAGAAGAGATCACAAGTCATCTGACTCGATCAGTGAAATTTAGAACCCGCCCTATCACCTGACTGGGCCCGACTGAGTCAGACTGATCAAGCAGGATGGTATGCAAATGAGGTGAAACGTCACGACCTGATCGAGTCACATGAGGCAGTCACATAATCTGTCGCCCGCTTTAGAGGGAGTCTTTATTGGGAAGGTCTTTATGGGGAGGTTCCACTGTACTTCAATTGATAACCGTCCCTGGTTTAGATCTGTGTGCGTGCGTGTGTGTGTGTGTGCGTGTGCGCGCGTATTGTCATGAGTGCTACAGTAGTACCTATAAAACAAAACCATTCCTTAATAATTAATAATGCTTATATAGCGCATAATCTTGCAAAGCATTCCTTATGATGGAAAGTGTCCGTTTTGTTTTGAATGTAAAACCATTTCACAAACGTGCTCATCCATCCAACAAGATGCTTCCCAAGATGGCGGTGTCTTACGCAACACAGCCTCGCAATGATTGCGTCTTTTTACCGCACTCACCCCAAATGGAAAGACGTGTTGAGCAGTCCAGACAACAGTGCATTCAGTTCCAAGCCGGCTTCCATCCCCAAACGTCTGAAAGAAAAACATTAGCTGGGTGAAATGCATAGTAGGACAAAAATCTCTTTCAGTCAAATTCTACCATGCCCTAGATTCAGGGAAGGACCGTGTTAGCATAACACTTGGGAACATCGTCTGCTGTGACTGGTCAGCCCTGTTCTGGAGTGGCAGTCCCTACCACAACGAGTGCAGATGTGGCTGGATGAGGGGTTGTCAGCCCTGTTCTGGAGTGGCAGTCCCTACCACAACGGGTGCAGATGTGGCTGGATGAGGGGTTGTCAGCCCTGTTCTGGAGTGGCAGTCCCTACCACAACGGGTGCAGATGTGGCTGGATGAGGGGTTGTCAACCCTGTTCTGGAGTGGCAGTCCCTACCACAAGGGGTGCAGATGTGGCTGGATGAGGGGTTGTCAGCCCTGTTCTGGAGTGGCAGTCCCTACCACAACGGGTGCAGATGTGGCTGGATGAGGGGTTGTCAGCCCTGTTCTGGAGTGGCAGTCCCTACCACAACGGGTGCAGATGTGGCTGGATGAGGGGTTGTCAGCCCTGTTCTGGAGTGGCAGTCCCTACCACAACGGGTGCAGATGTGGCTGGATGAGGGGTTGTCAGCCCTGTTCTGGAGTGGCAGTCCCTACCACAACGGGTGCAGATGTGGCTGGATGAGGGGTTGTCAGCCCTGTTCTGGAGTGGCAGTCCCTACCACAACGGGTGCAGATGTGGCTGGATGAGGGGTTGTCAGCCCTGTTCTGGAGTGGCAGTCCCTACCACACCGGGTGCAGATGTGGCTGGATGAGGGGTTGTCAGCCCTGTTCTGGAGTGGCAGTCCCTCCCACAACGGGTGCAGATGTGGCTGGATGAGGGGTTGCTTCCACTGCAGCTCGCCTTTCTACTGTCTCTTTTCTCCTCAGTCAGGTTATGGATATTTGAAATGAATAGAGAAAAGCTAAAATCAAGGACAGTGCGGGTGGGGGGGGGGGGGGGGGGGGGTGTATTACAGAAGAGCTGACGCTCAAAGGGCAACATTCTGTGAACTACTTAGGTTAACGTTCGTCACAGAGGGTATTTTTGTGGATCTTAAAGGGGCACCCTGACGAATGAGTTTTTGCAAGAAGCACGTCGAGGTCACCAGAAAGACAGCCTTTTCAAGGATGGGAACACTCACTTTGCTCTGGTTGTCTAGCATTCAAAACGGCGATTCCTCCTTGGCGGAGTTGCCGGAGAGAGAAGCCATTTTGGAGGGGGTGGGTGGAGGTACTGAGAGTGTGGTTGAAGCTTTTTCTGTGACGTGTTTCTTGCAAAAACGCATCTGTCAGGGTGCACCTTCAAGGTGTATTTTATGATTTCTCTGTCAGTCTGCCTGTATGAATCTCTCTCACAGTCTGTCGGTCGGTCTTTCAGTAGGTGTCTGGCTCTCTCTCTCTCTCTCTCTCTCTCTCTCTCTCTCTCTCCTCTCTCTCACTCTCTCTCTCTTTCTCTCTCTCTCTCTCCACTCTCTCTCTCTCTCTCTCTCTCTCTCTCTCTCTCTCTCTCTCTCTCTCTCTCTCTCTCTCTCTCTCTCTCTCCGTCTCTCTCTCTCTCACATACTCACTCTCTTTCTCTCTCTCACTCTCTCTCTCTCTCTCTCTCTCTCTCTCTCTCTCTCTCTCTCTCTCTCTCTCTGTATACCTGGCACCAGTCTTCAGACTGTTGAAGATGGGCACTATCAAAGCTCCTGCCCAACTTCCCATTAGTACGCGTCTGTCGGTCTGTCTGTCTCTCTCTGTCTCCGTCTCTCTCTCTCTCTGTGTCTCTCTCTCTCTCCCTCCCCCCCCCCCCCCCTCTCTCTCTCTCTCCACCTGGCTCCAGTCTTCAGACTGTTGAAGATGGGCACTATCAAGGCAGGGACGCCCACCCCCATCACAATCAGACTGACGATGACCAGCCACAGTTTCCTGAAACAGAATATTCAATAAATCAGATACTATATTCATGAACATTATTTTTAAAATACCGTGGTGATTTGGGAAACCCAAGACACCATAAAACAAAACACCCCCACCCCCATACTCCGTCTGGGATAGCACAATCAGAAATGAAAACCAACATGATAAATACAAATTGAGATGAGCCCTTGTCAATCAAGTGTCCATGCCTCTACCAAATTTGATTATAATCTACTAGTAAGATTTTTAATATATAATAATTTGGACCAATCTGGATTCTTAATAAAAAATATTCATAAAAAAACAATAAACATCAAGAAGATCACGAGGACCGAAAAGTGGCTTCCTTGGTTAGAAGTTTACACCTTTGCTTGCCCAATTTGATCAACATCTGTCCAGTAGTTGTTTTTTGTTGTGAAAATCGCTACACGGGCAGATACACACGGAGAGACACACATACACATAACAAAAACAATACCCGTCCCAGACTGATAATAAATAATAATAATAATGATAATAATAACAATAATAAAGGATAATAATGATAATTATGATAATAATAATGGATAATAATAATAAAGGATAATTATGATAATAAATGATGATAATAATAATAATAATGGATAATTATGATAATAAAGGGTAATATCAAAATAAAGGATAATAATAAAGGATAATAAATGATAATGATAATAAAGCATACTAATAATAAAGGATAATAATGATAATAAAGGATAATAATGATAAAGGATATTATGATAATAAAGGATATGATAATAAAGGATATGATAATAAAGGATATGATAATAAAGGATATGATAATAAAGAATAATAATGAATAATGATCATAAAGAATAATAATGATAATAAAGGATAATAATAATAATAATAAAGGATAATACTAATAATAATAAAGGATAATAATAATAATAAAGGATAATAATGATAATAAAGGATAATAATGATAATAAAGGATAATAATGATAATAAAGGATAATAATGATAAAGGATGATAATAATAATAAAGGATAATAATGATAATAAACGATAATAATAATAATAATAATAATAAAGGATAATAATAATAATAAAGGATAATAATGATAATAAAGGATAATAATGATAATAAAGGATAATAATGATAATAAAGGATAATAATGATAATAAAGGATAATGATAATAAAGAATAATAATGATAATAAAGGATAATAATGATAATAAAGGATAATAATGATAATAAAGGATAATAATGATAATAAAGGATAATAATGATAATAAAGGATAATAATGATAATAAAGGATAATAATGATAATAAAGGATAATAATGATAATAAAGGATAATAATGATAAAGGATGATAATAATAATAAAGGATAATAATGATAATAAAGGATAATAATGATAATAAAGGATAATAATGATAATAAAGGATAATAATGATAAAAAAGGATAATAATGATAAAGGATGATAATAATAATAAAGGATAATAATGATAATAAAGGATAATAATGATAAAAAAGGATAATAATGATAAAGGATGATAATAATAATAAAGGATAATAATGATAATAAAGGATAATAATGATAATAAAGGATAATAATGATAATAAAGGATAATAATGATAATAAAGGATAATAATGATAATAAATGATAATAATAATAAAGGAAAATAATGATACAAAAGGATAATGACAGTGAAGCTCCTCACGTGGACATGAAGGGCAGCAGAGGGGACGGACCGGTCAGCAACAGAGCCACAGTGTTGAGGGCACTGCCCACCACCATCTCACTGTAGCCCAGGTTCTGCGGACACACACACACACACACACACACACACACACACACACACACACACACACACACACACACAGAGACACACACACACACAGACACACACAGACAGACACAGACAGACACACACAGACAGACACAGACAGACACACACAGACAAACACACACACACACACACACGTCTTTCGGACGATACGACAAACCGAGGTCCCGTGTGCTCATGCACTTAGCACACATTAAACCCAGTGGCAACCAAAAAGTTGTCATTTGGGTCAAAATTTGCCTCCCTCCCTTCCTTCCTCATCAGTCACACAAAAATCGCGTGCCCCAAAAAAAGAATTGGGTGGCGCGCCTCTGGCTACGACGCGCTCTCCAGGTGGGAGCAACCCGAATTTCACAGAGACGCCTCTGTGACTATAATGTACCTAACCTAACCTAACCTAACAGACACACACACACACACAGCGCAGAGACACACACAGAGCTAGTGTATGTACATACATAGGCTTTGGACACACACGCACCCATCCGTGCGCGCACACACACGCACATACACAGCACGCGCAGAGAGACACACAGACACACATGCGCGTGCAGAGAGAGAGAGAGAGAGAGAGAGAGAGAGAGAGAGAGAGAGAGAGAGAGAGAGAGAGAGAGAGAGAGAGAGAGAGAGAGAGAGAGAGAGAGAGAGAGGGAGAGAGAGAGAGAGGGAGGGAGAGAGAGAGAGGGAGAGAGAGAGAGAGAGAGAGAGAGGGGGAGGGAGAGAGAGAGATGGAGAGAGAGAGAGAGGGAGGGAGAGAGGGAGAGGGAGAGAGAGAGGGGGGAGAGAGAGAGAGAGAGAGAGAGAGAGAGAGAGAGAGAGAGAGAGAGAGAGAGAGAGAGCACATACATAAGTAAATAAAACCCTCCATGGGAGTGGGGGGAGGGGAGGGGGGCGAAATGGGACGAGTTTGTTTTGAGGCGAGCTGAAAATGGGGCGAGGGAGTAATTGGGGCGGGTTGGCGGGTTGACTGGTACCCCCCCCCCCCCACACACACACACACTTCCGTCTCCCCTGGGAGTGTTCACCTTCTTGTCCACCAGCCAGCCGTAGCTGTAGGAACACACGGTGTTGACCACGGAGAAAGTAAAGAAGAACAGGCCGCACTTCGTTTTCGACAGGCCGAACTGATACAACAACACAAAAAACCCAAATAAGTGCCCTCCAAAAAAGTCCAAGCAAGAGAGAAACAGTAGGGGAAGAAGGGGTAAAAAGCGCATGGGCGGGTAAGAAGCCCACCCCAATTATCTCATGAAATAAAGAAAATTTAAGTCAAATTTGCCCATGAGACGAATACTAGACATTAACGCTCGTCTCATGGGCAAAATGAGACTGAAATTTGCTTCATTTCATGAGATAATTGGGGTGGGCTTCTTACCCGCCCATGCGCTTTTTACCCCGTCTTCCCCTAAATAGAAAGGTAAAGGGATCGCTACACTGAGTACGATTCAACCCCAATGCGATCCGACTGTGACATGTGTGAGGCATGATTGACGTGACATTCTACTATCTGAATGAATCTGGTGCAATCCTACTGTTGTTGTTTTTCCTCGCTATGTTTCTAGTCCACCCTACATGAATCTGGTGAAATCCTACTGTTGTTTGTTTTTCCTCGCTATGTTTCTAGTCCACCCTACATGAATCTGATGAAATCCTACTGCTGCTGTTGTTGTTTTTCCTCGCTATGTTTCTAGTCCCCCCTACATGAATCTGATGAAATCCTACTGCTGTTGTTGTTTTTCCTCGCTATGTTTCTAGTCCACCCTACATGAATCTGATGAAATCCTACTGCTGTTTTTTTTTTTCCTCGCTATGTTTCTAGTCCACCCTACATGAATCTGGTGAAATCCTACTGCTGCTGTTGTTGTTTTTCCTCGCTATGTTTCTAGTCCACCCTACATGAATCTGGTGCAATCCTACTGCTGCTGTTGTTGTTTTTCCTCGCTATGTTTCTAGTCCACCCTACATGAATCTGATGCAATCCTACTGCTGCTGTTGTTTGTCCTCGCTATGTTTCTAGTCCCCCCTACATGAATCTGATGAAATCCTACTGCTGCTGTTGTTTTTCCTCGCTATGTTTCTAGTCCCCCCCCTACATGAATCTGATGAAATCCTACTGCTGCTGTTGTTTTTCCTCGCTATGTTTCTAGTCCCCCCTACATGAATCTGATGAAATCCTACTGCTGCTGTTGTTTGTCCTCGCTATGTTTCTAGTCCCCCCTACATGAATCTGATGAAATCCTACTGCTGCTGTTGTTTTTCCTCGCTATGTTTCTAGTCCCCCCTACATGAATCTGATGAAATCCTACTGCTGCTGTTGTTTGTCCTCGCTATGTTTCTAGTCCCCCCTACATGAATCTGATGAAATCCTACTGCTGCTGTTGTTGTTTGTCCTCGCTATGTTTCTAGTCCACCCTACATGAATCTGATGAAATCCTACTGCTGCTGTTGTTTGTCCTCGCTATGTTTCTAGTCCACCCTACATGAATCTGATGAAATCCTACTGCTGCTGTTGTTTTTCCTCGCTATGTTTCTAGTCCACCCTACATGAATCTGATGAAATCCTACTGCTGCTGTTGTTTGTCCTCGCTATGTTTCTAGTCCACCCTACATGAATCTGATGAAATCCTACTGCTGCTGTTGTTTGTCCTCGCTATGTTTCTAGTCCCCCCTACATGAATCTGATGAAATCCTACTGCTGCTGTTGTTTGTCCTCGCTATGTTTCTAGTCCCCCCTACATGAATCTGATGAAATCCTACTGCTGCTGTTGTTTGTCCTCGCTATGTTTCTAGTCCACCCTACATGAATCTGATGAAATCCTACTGCTGCTGTTGTTTGTCCTCGCTATGTTTCTAGTCCACCCTACATGAATCTGATGAAATCCTACTGCTGCTGTTGTTTTTCCTCGCTATGTTTCTAGTCCACCCTACATGAATCTGATGAAATCCTACTGCTGCTGTTGTTTGTCCTCGCTATGTTTCTAGTCCCCCCTACATGAATCTGATGAAATCCTACTGCTGCTGTTGTTGTTTTTCCTCGCTATGTTTCTAGTCCACCCTACATGAATCTGATGAAATCCTACTGCTGCTGTTGTTTTTCCTCGCTATGTTTCTAGTCCCCCCTACATGAATCTGATGAAATCCTACTGCTGTTGTTGTTTTTCCTCGCTATGTTTCTAGTCCCCCCTACATGAATCTGATGAAATCCTACTGCTGTTGTTTTTCCTCGCTATGTTTCTAGTCCCCCCTACATGAATCTGATGAAATCCTACTGCTGCTGTTGTTTTTCCTCGCTATGTTTCTAGTCCCCCCTACATGAATCTGATGAAATCCTACTGCTGCTGTTGTTTTTCCTCGCTATGTTTCTAGTCCCCCCTACATGAATCTGATGAAATCCTACTGCTGCTGTTGTTTTTCCTCGCTATGTTTCTAGTCCCCCCTACATGAATCTGATGAAATCCTACTGCTGCTGTTGTTTTTCCTCGCTATGTTTCTAGTCCCCCCTACATGAATCTGATGAAATCCTACTGCTGCTGTTGTTTTTCCTCGCTATGTTTCTAGTCCCCCCCCTACATGAATCTGATGAAATCCTACTGCTGCTGTTGTTTGTCCTCGCTATGTTTCTAGTCCCCCCTACATGAATCTGATGAAATCCTACTGCTGCTGTTGTTGTTTTTCCTCGCTATGTTTCTAGTCCCCCCTACATGAATCTGATGAAATCCTACTGCTGCTGTTGTTTTTCCTCGCTATGTTTCTAGTCCACCCTACATGAATCTGGTGAAATCCTACTGCTGTTGTTGTTTTTCCTCGCTATGTTTCTAGTCCACCCTACATGAATCTGGTGCAACATACACATGGGTGCAACTGCACAAAATGGAAAACAACTCAAAGGCCGGGGTCCAGGGGCAATGTCCCCCTGCAGCTGAAGAAAAAATGGATTGATGAAGGTATTTTAGATTGCTTTTTCCACAGTTTATACAAATGTTTATTTTAAAAAACTGGGGGGGGGGGCGCAGAATTCAAAGAGAATAAAGTATTGGCAGATGAGGCCATTAAGTCAGTCAGTGAATCAAACAAGAATATCTATGTCTCCGTCTGTCTCTCTCCCCCCCCCCCCCTCTATCTCTCTCTCTCTGTCTCTATGTGTGTGTGTCTGTGTGTCTGTCTGTCTGTCTCTCTGTCTCTGTCTGTCTCTCTCTCTCTCTCTCTCTCTCTCTCTCTCTCTCTCTCTCTCTCTCTCTCTGTCTCTCTCTCTCTCTGTGTCTGTCTCTCCCTGTCTCTCTCTGTCTCTCTCTCTCTCTCTCTCTCTCTCTCTCTCTCTCTCTCTCTCTCTCTCTGTGTCTTTCTCTGTCTCTCTCTCTCTCTCTGTCTGTCTCTCTCTCTCTCTCTCTCTCTCTCGTGTGTCTCTACCTCTGTGCCTCTCTCTTTCTGTCTGTTTGTCTCTCTCTCTCTCTCTCTCTCTCTCTCTCTTTTATTGAATTTGTTTTCCTTGACTTGATTGTTCTATATGGCAAAAATACAGATTGACACCCCCCACCCACCTCCCACACCATTTTCTCCATTCTTCCCGTTATTTTTTCAGGCTTGTCTTTCTTACTGAAACTTGAGTACATAAACCTCCTCCGTATTCTGTATTGAAAGTATAATTTTCATCCATTTAAACCATTAAAAATATGCATTTGCTAGTAGAATTTAAAGGCGCGACTGAAAAAACCGCCATGAACCAAGCCGTTGAGGGGAATGTTCAATCTGCATCTTAACCCATAATTTCTATGATTTATTGCATGCCGTGAACGTGTGCATCTGGGAAGGCACAGTGCAAGCACGTTTTGGAAGCTTGTTCATTTTAGCCTCAATAAAACATTCATTCAACCAACCAATCAATCAATGTGTTATTGTCCATTTTGTATGAAATCAATCAATCAATGCTGTATTGTCATTCTTCTTCGATTGTTCAGACAGTTTCCTGTCAATTGTGAGCGCAGATGCGTCATGCTGCCGTTACGTGCCTAACTAAGAAATAGTTAGGCCCAGCAATTCCGACTTCGGTTGGAGGAAATGTTTTTGAAAGTTTCGTGAAAAAAGGCAGGAGAATGGACCGGTAAGGCAGAAATATAGTAGATGACAGTTAGCAAAGGGAAAAGGCAGTGTATTCGTATTCGTATTCTCTCGTTAGTTTTTAACTGACCTCTTCCAAGTGGATAATGCCAACAGAACACATCCAGGAATCCGAGGGAGTAGGTTCCGCATGCAATGGTCAGACAGGACACCACGACCAGAGGACTGGACAGCAGTTGTAGCAGGGAGCCTTCGTACTTGCCTTTTGCCTTTGGGTCTGGGAAGACAAGAAAACAAACCTAAGTAGATAATCAGACAACAGAAGTAGATAATCAGACAACAGCAGTAGATAATCAGACAACAGAAGTAGATAATCAGACAACAGAAGTAGATTAAGAAGTCGAAGTTGAAGTCGAATGGTTTATTAACGAAAGGCCAAATATTAAAAGCCCCGTGTGACTGAAAAAAGGTCAACAACAAATTAAACATAATAAACATAGGCAATAAAAAGAAAAAAGGAGAACAAGGAGGAGGAGGAGGAGGGAGGAGGAGGAAGAAGAAGAAGAAGAAGGAGGAGGAGGAGAAGGAGGAGGAGGAGGAGGAGGAGAGGAGGAGGAGGAGGAAGAGGAGGAAGAGAGGAGGAGGAGGGGGAGGGGAGGAGGAGGGAGGAGGAGGAGAAGAAGGAGAAGAAGAGAAGAAGAAGGAAGAGGAGGAGGTGGTGGGGGAGGATGGAGGAGGAGGAGAAGGAGGAGAAGAAGAAGAAGAAAAGGAGAGAAGAAGAAGAAGAAAGACAGAAAGAAAGAAGAAGAAGAAGGTGAAGAAGAAGACGAAAGTAAAGAAGAAGATCTATGGACGAGGATGATGATGAGAAGAAGACGAAGAAGAACGAGGAGGAGGAGGAGAAGAGGTGAAGAAGAAGAGAATGGAATAGAAAGAAGAAAAGGAAGGGGAAATTAATACGGAGCCGTTTATTATCATTCTGGCAACATGGGGCAAAATGAAATTGAGCTTTCTAAGGCAGATGAGCGAACATATCCGAAATTAATGATCTCAAAATTAATTACAAAAATGGGTTTCGATGAAAACTTATTGTTTGATTTGATGCGGTGTGGTTTTATGACTGATCAATGTGGCGTTAATCAACAGCCTATTGTTCAAGATACTTGGAGTGGGAAACTAATTAACACTAATTAGGTGAAGACGAGGTAAAAAGCCGAAGAAGCGGATAAGAAGCCCACCCCAATTATCTCATGAAATGAAGCAAAATTTCAGCTTTCTAAGGCAGCCCATGAGACGATATCCGAAATTAATGTTTAAAATTCGTCAAAAATGGGCAAAATGAAAACTTATTGTTTGATTTGATGCGGTGTCATGAGATAATTTAATCAATGGGCTTCTCAACCCGCCCATGCGCTTTTTACCCCGTCTTCCCCTACTGATCCAGGCCAAAACGATTCTGGAAAAGTAAGTGTGGCCCTGAACGGATGTTTCACTGACCTAAAACACGTAGATGCACATGCGTAAGCACGCGGACACACACACACACACACACACACACACACACACACACACACACACACACACACACACACACACACACTAATACGCATGTGCACGCACGCCCAACACGCACGCCTGCACACGCGCGCGAACATACACAAACACACAGACGCGCGCACACGCACACGCACACGCACACACACACACAGTCACGCACGCACACATGTAGATGAGACCCCGTCTCTATGCGTCACCGTCATTGTGCCCCCGTCTCTACATGTCCCATTCTCTATGTGTCTTCTTCTTCTTCTGCGTTCCCAGGCCATATGGCCATAATGCATAGGGTACGTATGTGTCTGCTTTTCAGCTTTCACTGGTCTCCCCGCTGCGTACAGCCAACACATTCCGATTTCGGAGGAGCTCAAAGGAGAAAATTGGGAAGATGTTTTTGAAAAAAGGCAGGAGAATGGGCCAATAAGGCAGAAAGATAGTAGATGACAGAAAGCAAAGTGAAAAGGTAGAGTCAAAGAGAGTGAAAGATTAGAGGCAGTTACAAGCACAGAACTTCCAGAAGGTGGGGGAACTATTTGTACGAAAGACCCCCGGTATCCCCACGGGGAACTCTCTGTGTCAAGAGTCAAGACTCTCACCGGACTCCACCTCGAGGCAGCAATAGATAACGGCTGACCACAGCATCAGAGCAGACCCCGTGCAGTAGAACGGCAGACCGAAGCCGCCCAGCTGGAAGGAGGCACATGAACATGAGCAATGATGAAAAGATACAATTACACGCATGCACGCACGCACGCAGAGAGACACGGGTGAAAATGATGCACAGGCGCACGCATAGATACATATAGACGCATACAGATACCAACACACAAACACATACGCGCGCATACACATACATAGACCTATGCACATTCTCTACCTCTTTCTATCTGCCCCCGCCTCTTATTTACACACACACACACACACACACACACACACACACACACACACACACACACACACGCACACACACACACATAAACGCGCGCGGGCGCACACACCTTAGCACACACACACACACACACACACACACACACACAGAGGGATGGAGAGAAAGGAATAATGAAACAGACAGACAGACAAAGACAGATACTATGCTCACATCGTAAAGCACTCCTCCCAACAGCGGCCCTATGATGTACCCCAACCCACAGAACACCTCCAACGATGCCTGCCATCAATAAAAACGAATAAATGAAATAAAAGTGATCAATGAATATAAATAATGAATTGTTAATGCTTCATTGCATTTAAGTATATCGAGGGCTGACTGCTAGAACCGTCTATCCCTGCTCAGCTAAGTTTCGGGAAAACGTGTTTAAAGTTTTGAGGGTAATTCAAAACTGTATAACTTTCATTTATTGCTCCTTGACAGTAAAGCTTCGCCTGGATATTGATCAACATGTGTTCTATTGAACTATCAAGTATAAAGAATATACTATATATATATGTCTTTAATAATGTGTCTTTTAAATATTTAAGTATTTATTATGCTCGACCAACAAGATATAAAACAGTTCAGACTCTTGCCTCTGACTTGTGCTTATAGACTATGTATTTGTTTATGAAGAAAACTTCCATAGGGCATTATTTAAAAAATCAATGCGCTTTAAACTGTCACTACAAATGGTATTGGTGTTGATGTATTCTGGCTAAAAGACTCCAGGGATCATGACAGCCGAAGCACTTGAACAGTATGGTACAAACGCATCAGCTGGGGATGAGAACATTACGTGTGTGACCGTTTTTGATTAACCCGCCACGTGGCAGCCACACTCCGTCTTCGGTGGAGTTTGGAGACTGATGATGTTATGCTAGAAGCTTGTCATGGCTAATATAAAGACAATCCCCGCATAACTATGAAGAGCATTTTGATGTAGCCTTGGTGTTCTAGCCTGGTGATCCTTCTTCCTCCCACCCACCCAGGTTAGTGACAAAAACTATACATTACACACGTTCACAGAGAGGACAAAAAGAGTGAATGGGAGACAGAAGCAGACAGAAGGTGTGAGTGAGAGGGGGAGAGCGCATGTATGCGTGTGAGAGCATGTACGCATATGTGCATGTGTGTGCGTGCATACATGTCTATACACGCGCCCGTGTGCTTAACAAAACCACGTATAAACAAGATGGCTTACAAAGACCATGGCGATACGCTCAGGGAACTCGTTGGCGGCCAGAGTGTAGCTGGCAGTGGTGAAGGCTGCGGCTCCCAGCGCCAGAACAGACCGCACCAGGAAAGCCAGCACTATGAAAGGAGCTCCGTCAGGAACCAGGTACAGAGTCCTGAATAATGACAAACCATCATAAACGTCACAGGAACGCCAGCACTATGAAAGGAGCGCCGTCAGGAACCAGGTACAGAGTCCTGAACAATTACAAACCATAGTAAACGTCACAGGAACGCCAGCACTATGAAAGGAGCGCCGTCAGGAACCAGGTACAGAGTCCTGAACAATGACAAACCATAGTAAACGTCACAGGAACGCCAGCACTATGAAAGGAGCTCCGTCAGGAACCAGGTACAGAGTCCTGAACAATGACAAACCATAGTAAACGTCACAGGAACGCCAGCACTATGAAAGGAGCGCCGTCAGGAACCAGGTACAGAGTCCTGAACAATGACAAACCATAGTAAACGTCACAGGAACGCCAGCACTATGAAAGGAGCGCCGTCAGGAACCAGGTACAGAGTCCTGAACAATTACAAACCATAGTAAACGTCACAGGAACGCCAGCACTATGAAAGGAGCTCCGTCAGGAACCAGGTACAGAGTCCTGAACAATGACAAACCATAGTAAACGTCACAGGAACGCCAGCACTATGAAAGGAGCTCCGTCAGGAACCAGGTACAGAGTCCTGAACAATGACAAACCATCATAAACGTCACAGGAACGCCAGCACTATGAAAGGAGCTCCGTCAGGAACCAGGTACAGAGTCCTGAACAATGACAAACCATCATAAACGTCACAGGAACGCCAGCACTATGAAAGGAGCTCCGTCAGGAACCAGGTACAGAGTCCTGAACAATGACAAACCATAGTAAACGTCACAGGAACGCCAGCACTATGAAAGGAGCGCCGTCAGGAACCAGGTACAGAGTCCTGAATAATGACAAACCATAGTAAACGTCACAGGAACGCCAGCACTATGAAAGGAGCTCCGTCAGGAACCAGGTACAGAGTCCTGAACAATGACAAACCATAGTAAACGTCACAGGAACGCCAGCACTATGAAAGGAGCTCCGTCAGGAACCAGGTACAGAGTCCTGAACAATGACAAACCATAGTAAACGTCACAGGAACGCCAGCACTATGAAAGGAGCTCCGTCAGGAACCAGGTACAGAGTCCTGAACAATGACAAACCATAGTAAACGTCACAGGAACGCCAGCACTATGAAAGGAGCGCCGTCAGGAACCAGGTACAGAGTCCTGAACAATGACAAACCATAGTAAACGTCACAGGAACGCCAGCACTATGAAAGGAGCTCCGTCAGGAACCAGGTACAGAGTCCTGAACAATGACAAACCATAGTAAACGTCACAGGAACGCCAGCACTATGAAAGGAGCTCCGTCAGGAACCAGGTACAGAGTCCTGAACAATGACAAACCATAGTAAACGTCACAGGAACGCCAGCACTATGAAAGGAGCTCCGTCAGGAACCAGGTACAGAGTCCTGAACAATGACAAACCATAGTAAACGTCACAGGAACGCCAGCACTATGAAAGGAGCTCCGTCAGGAACCAGGTACAGAGTCCTGAACAATTACAAACCATAGTAAACGTCACAGGAACGCCAGCACTATGAAAGGAGCTCCGTCAGGAACCAGGTACAGAGTCCTGAACAATGACAAACCATAGTAAACGTCACAGGAACGCCAGCACTATGAAAGGAGCTCCGTCAGGAACCAGGTACAGAGTCCTGAACAATGACAAACCATAGTAAACGTCACAGGAACGCCAGCACTATGAAAGGAGCGCCGTCAGGAACCAGGTACAGAGTCCTGAACAATGACAAACCATAGTAAACGTCACAGGAACGCCAGCACTATGAAAGGAGCGCCGTCAGGAACCAGGTACAGAGTCCTGAACAATGACAAACCATAGTAAACGTCACAGGAACGCCAGCACTATGAAAGGAGCGCCGTCAGGAACCAGGTACAGAGTCCTGAACAATGACAAACCATAGTAAACGTCACAGGAACGCCAGCACTATGAAAGGAGCTCCGTCAGGAACCAGGTACAGAGTCCTGAACAATGACAAACCATAGTAAACGTCACAGGAACGCCAGCACTATGAAAGGAGCTCCGTCAGGAACCAGGTACAGAGTCCTGAACAATGACAAACCATAGTAAACGTCACAGGAACGCCAGCACTATGAAAGGAGCTCCGTCAGGAACCAGGTACAGAGTCCTGAACAATGACAAACCATAGTAAACGTCACAGGAACGCCAGCACTATGAAAGGAGCTCCGTCAGGAACCAGGTACAGAGTCCTGAACAATGACAAACCATAGTAAACGTCACAGGAACGCCAGCACTATGAAAGGAGCGCCGTCAGGAACCAGGTACAGAGTCCTGAACAATGACAAACCATAGTAAACGTCACAGGAACGCCAGCACTATGAAAGGAGCTCCGTCAGGAACCAGGTACAGAGTCCTGAACAATTACAAACCATCATAAACGTCACAAGAACGCCGAGGGACTGTAAGAAAGACGTAAGCATCTCAAACTTAAAGGTGGACCCAGACGGATGAGTTTTTGCAAGAAACACGCCGAGATCACCAGAAAGACAGCCTTTTCAAGGATCGGAACACTCATGTTGCTCTGGTTTCCTAAAAAGCAAGCCGTCAAAACGGCGATTCCTCCTTAACGGAGATGCTGGAGAGAGTAGCCATTATGGATGGGGTGGGTGGAGGTCACTCATTGTGGTTGAAGGGTTTTCTTTTTTTGTAGTACAATAAAACAAAATTGGAGCTATTTCCTTTGTTGTGAGCGAAACTCCTTTAGATAAACTGTATAAAATTAAAATTTTTAAAAATTAAAAAGGTTTGTATTGCGAATATTTCGTGCAAACGATTTGGCGGCCATTAGAAAAGAGACGGCACACGCCTTCTCTTTGGGTGAAAGAATTTGACTTCCAGCACCTCCGCCAAGGAGGAATCGCCGATTTGACGGTCTGATGTCTAGGAAACCAGAGCAAAGTGAGTTTTGCAATCTCTGTAAAGGGTGTTTTCCTGGTGACCTCGACGTGTTTCTTACAAAAACTCATCCGTCAGGGTGCCCCTTTAACCCTTTCACCGCCAATGTTGCATTTTAGCACCACAATGATTTAAAGACCACCCACGTCACGTGTCAAAATCATGGTTTTCACGTGTTTTCCCTCTTATAGCTGGTAAGAAATTTTAAGGAATCTTCCAAGCATAAGAGGGAATGTGACACGTGACGTGGGGGGTCTTTAACACCCATGTCACGAAAAGGCCTCAAACCAGTAGGGTCTGTTATCCAAAGAGCCTATTTTCATAATTTTGGGAGGTAAGGATAGGCCTTACTTTATGCACGTCATAGAGGAATCCCCACTATTGCAGACCATTTTTTTTCTCTGCCCAGATAAGTTTAATGGACATTTTTTGCCGAACAATGGCTAACCCTACTAGTTATGGTCACTAGATTTGTAGTCCACCGTACACGGATCTGATAAAATACCTTATTGTTGCATCGGACATTTGATTTGCTTCGAGTATTGCGGTCTACGTGAGTACGATCAACGAAAACAGCAGTTATTTTTAGACGGAAGAAACGTTCAGTGAATCATGACTCACAGACATCGTCACAATCGTATCGTATTGGGGTCAAATCGTATGCAGTGTGGCTGGGCCTTTAGGAGCTAGGTATACAGTACTGCAGAACATAAACCACAACATATCGCCAGAGGAATGATTGCAAAACGTTAAAGAGACCTTAGCATCACATATTCATGGAACGTCGAAGTTTATTTGACTGTATAAATGCTGCAAATCTTACGACTCAATGCCAGAAGTTGCCAGAGTTCCAGAGTTTTGCCATTGATTGACATTAGACTAACAACTTCCCCCCCAAAAGATGTACTGTAATTGAAAACCATGATACTCCTTACTTTCTAGTGCCTAATTATAGCTCCTAAACAAGGAGGCATTGAAGAACTAAATAACATTTTGGTGTACATTCTCTCTCTGTGTCTCTCTCTCTGTGTCTCTCTGTGTCTCTCTCTCTCTCTCTGTCTCTCTCTCTCTCTGTCTCTCTCTCTCTCTCTCTCTCTCTCTCTCTCTCTCTCTCTCTCTCTCTGTGTCTCTCTCTCTCTCTCTCTCTCTCTCTCTCTCTCTCTCTCTCACCCAAACAGCACAGAGCAGCCTCCTGCTACCACCAGTCCCCCCACCAGAGCCAGCCGTGGACCTATGCGAGGCATCTGAAACAAAACCAATGGTATCATCATCATCATCATCATCATCATCATCATCGTCATCATCATGATCATCGTCATCGTCGTCATCATCATCGTCGTCGTCACCATCATCATGATCATCGTCGCCGTCGTCATCATCATCGTCGTCGTCATCACCATCATCATCGTCATAATCATCGTCGTCACCATCATCATCACTATAATCACCAGTATCATCATCCTCATCACCATCAGAATCATCATCACCATCATCATCATCGTCGTCGTCGTCTCTGTCATCATCAATAAAAACAATTATACGAAAAATAGTAGATGATGGCACGAAGAGGAAACGGCAGAGTCAAAGAGAGTGATAGATAAAAAGTTGCTAGCACAAAACTTCCAGAAGGTGGGGAACTATTTGCACTGAGATTTCTTTCGGTATGCACACAGGGGACTTTCCCCTACAAAACTCATCTTTCGTGCATATTTGTAAACCACGCATTTACGTGTTATTCTCCTCAAGTAACGTGTTCCGTGAATGAACATATCCCTGGTCCTTTTGTGCGCAAAATATCTTTTGAGCAAAGCAAAGCCAAACTGAAGATACACACGTACAACCACACACAAATCATAAACACACACGAACCATACTCACATATCGTCCACACACAGGGGAGGCCAGGAAGACCCACAGTTCATACACGCTGAACACCATCCCCATCACATCATATATCACACATCATATCATTATTAGCCATACTCACATATCGTCCACACACAGGAGAGGCCAGGAAGACCCACAGTTCATACACGCTGAACACCATTCCCATCACATCATATATCACACATATTATTATTATTATTATTATTATTATCATATCATTATTAGCCATACTCACATATCGTCCACACACAGGGGAGGCCAGGAAGACCCACAGTTCATACACGCTGAACACCATTCCCATCACATCATAGATCACACATCATATCATTATTAGCCATACTCACATATCGTCCACACACAGGGGAGGCCAGGAAGACCCACAGTTCATACACGCTGAACACCATCCCCATCACACTCTCCGACATCCCTTTGGACAAAGCCTGCAATTAATTAAAAAAATAAAATGTCTAACGTCTGCTTCATTGAAAAAGCATCATGACAATAGCACAAACAGGTCATACACACACGCGCGCACACTCAGACACAGGCACAAACACACACCAAAACAATTCTAACACATTTAAACTTTACTTACCACCGCCGGAAAGAACGGTCCCAGAAGAGAGAAGCACAGATAAACAGCCGTGTTGCCCAAACACAGAATCGCCAGAGTATATTTCTTCTTCCTGGGCAAACTCCAAAAACCACGTGACGAAGAAGATGCTGCTTTATCCTCCTCTGTCTTCCGTTTATCCTCGTCACATTTATCCGTTCTTGAATTCTCTTCGAGGGTCGCGTTTTCCATGTGCACAACCACGCGGTCATTCGGTCGTGTCGTTGATGCTGCTGGATGCGAACTTTTTGTACCGTCGCTTTCGTTCGTTGAACTGAAAGTGACCACGTTAGCCCCAGTGCCCTTGTTTCTACGCGAAGGGGCAGTGCCCTGTAGAATGGGCACTTTTTCGTCTTTAACCATGTTCAAGATCTGATTTGAAGCAGAAGTCCAGAATACTGACAGAAATGTGAACGTCAATAAAACCGGGGAGTGTTTGGCGAGTGAGATTTTCTCTCTCTCATACACACTCAGACAGCGACGAGGGCGAGTTAAACATTGATACGAAAGCCACGTGCAATACGAACATTTCGTGAAATGCACGTGCTGACCCATTTTCGCGTGTGATGCGGGCATTTACAACGTGAAAGAAACGCAACTGCTTAGAAAGCACTGTGTGAGGGCAAGCTTCGGCCCTCAGGCCCGATTAGATTGTGATGAATTTTAACTTCGTTGCGCTCTCCCTCCCTCTCCCATGTTCCTTTCAGAACATTAATTTATTTCATTCACCCCCCCCCCCCCCTCTCTCTTGTGTTCCCTGGTTAAATAAATGTTCGTCTCTCTCTCTCTGAGAGTCTTTCATTTTCCTTGTTAAATAACAATTCCAGTCTCACTCACTCCGTCTCATGGTCCCTGGTAAATAACCCCCACCCCCTCTCTCCTTCTCTCTCCAAGGTTCTCTATTAAATAGTCCCCCCACCCCCTCTCTCTCCTTCTCTCTCTCTCTCAGTTAAATACAGTTCCTTTATCTCTCTCTGGGATGGAATGTTTACCATGGCAACAAACGTCAGATAGTTGGCAATGGGGTATTCCCCCCCCCCCCCCCCCCCCCCCCCCCCCCCCCCCCCCCCCCCCCCCCCCCCCCCCCCCCCCCCCCCCCCCCCCCCCCCCCAACAACTATCACAAGTTTTCGAACAATAAGGCGATACTTTTCCCCCAGACTGAGACCCCTGGGCCTTATGATATAACTGATAATAAATATGGTAAGAAAACAAATGTAATAACAAAATCTGAGTTTAGTGTATCATTTTGGGAGTGCGCCTTTTAGTCCGAAAGATACGGTATTCCCCCAAGACAGGGGGTGGAGACATCGACACAGACAGGACACAATCATGTTGTGGATTGTGCAATGTGCCAGGATACCGCTTACACTCTCACAAAAACAACAACACGCGTAAGCCAATGGTTTTTTTAAATTGTTTTGAAAATGTGCAGTAAAAAAGAATTGCTTTCTATCATTTCACAATATAAGATGCTATTAGATCTCTCGATCTCTCTCTCAATGTTCATTTATAGCATTAGTATTATGTTCAGTTATGGTATTAGTTACATGTTGCATGCTTAGGACCAAGGACAGAATAGGCCCAGTCTAAATTCTTATCCTTGTTAAATAGAGCATCTGAAGTCTGAAGTCTCTTGAACTCGAGCTCTGGTTTCTAACATTGTCATCCCCTCTGCAGTTGCTGTCCCAAGGCCTACTCGACCCGTGTTGCTTGCACAGGGGGTTGTGCTCATTCACCTTCTTCTGTAGGCCTATAGTCTCCCAATGGGGATACCGGGGCGGAGTGGGGGTGGGGGCTCCTTCAGTACCAGTAGAAAGGCAAGCTGCAGTGGAAGCTTCTTCTTCTTCTGCGTTCCCAGGCCATATGGCCATAATGGGAAAGGTACATATGTGTCCGGTTTTCAGTTTTCACTGGTCTCTCCGCTGCGTACAGCCGACACATTCTTTTCGATTTCGGAGGAGCTCAAAGGAGCTCATGGTTTTAGTACATACATAGCATCGGGTTTTTAAAAAAAATTCTTTCTCTCTCTCTCTCTCTCTCTCTCTCTGTGTGTGTGTGTGTGTGTGTGTGTGTGTGTGTGTGTGTGTGTGTGTGTGTGTGTGTGTGTGTGTGTGTGTGTGTGTGAGAGAGAGAGAGAGAGAGAGAGAGAGAGAGAGAGAGAGAGAGAGAGAGAGAGAGAGAGAGAGAATGAATGCCGTCTAATGTTTCTTGTATCTTTTCTTGGACTTTATTAATTTTTACTCGTGAACCATTTGCATATTACTCTTTGATTTATCATTATAATCGTGCTGTTTATTGATTTTCTTTCGTTATTCATATATTATTTTTGTTCTTTCACTTTTGTTTATTTAGAGGACCTGATGAAAAGCAGCTATTGTTGCTTATTCAGCTATTCTCAGTAAACATTTCAAGTTTCTTTCTCTTGGTAAACCATAAACCAATGCCACCCACTTTCGTTAACACATAAAGACGCATGCACACACAAACATGCGCTCGCACGCGCGCCGTCCATGCACAAAGAGAGAGAAGGGTGGGGAGAAAGAGAGAAGGGAACACTGAACATTGGAAAACTTTGTTTAACAAGGATAAAGATTTTAGGCGATGCCTATTCTTGCAATCTGTCCTTGGATGGATAAAAGAAACCAATTTAAAAAACAATGACTAGCACCATGTAAAAAGATAACTAAATCACTGCAAACAAGGAGAAAGAGAGAGAGAGGGGCTGGGGGGGGGGGGGGGGGGGAGAGAGAGGGGGCAAGAGGGAAAGAAAGAGAGAGAGAAATACAAAATACGAATGTTTGATTGAGGGTAAAAAGGATAAGCTACAATAGCTTATTTGCACCTGGCCCTCTCACTCACACACCATGCATCAGGCAAAGACAAATTGACATAAAAACAATCAAGTCAAGAAAATGAAACAAAAATTGGCACATGAAATTTGAATTTGATTTGATGTTTATAGCCCCGTCGACTGCTACGGCCATGTCAGGGCTGTCACCACGTCAAAATGTTAGCACATAAGATCATAGTTTAAAATCCGACCACGTGATATCACAGTTAAAAATATACAATTAAAAACGTAAAGATTTGAAACAAAAGTTAAAAAAAGGATTAAAATTTAGTCGTGTATGAAAACCTTGAACAGTTAAAAGCTTACAATTGATGTTTTAAAACTTAACACTTTTTATACCTTATTAAAAAATATTCACGTCTTTTAAAAAACTAAAAATCATGTAAATGATTGACAGAGAATCAGATTGGGAAGAAAAGCAAACATGGATAATAATGAGCAATGCTGAACTTGAATTGGTGGTCTGAATTGATTACGAAAGATTAAGATTAAAATTATAACCCCGTCGATAACACAGGCCATGTCAGGGCTGTCACCACGTTAAATTGATTACGAAAAAGAAGACAATTCTGAGAGAGAGAGAGAGAGAGAGAGAGAGAGAGAGAGAGAGAGAGAGAGAGAGAGAGAGAGAGAGAGAGAGAGAGAGAGAGAGAGAGAGAATTAATACGAGATGAGACGAACATGAGCCGTGCATGCACAATAAGGTAGATAACCACGCACACACACGCACACTTTTTCTCAGCCCAAACAAAGTGCCTTTATTTCCTTGTTCACGTAAATGGGAAATACATATCAAACGACAATAACCGCATGCCGCTGTACAGGGTACGTGAACATCAGTTTGATTTTGCTTTCATAAAGAATGAAAATCCGTTTAACGTCCTCCGGTCTGAAACAAACACATATATGGGACATTAGTAGATATAAAGATGGTGGGAACGATCCTGGAGGCAATGCCCGGAGGCAGTGCAACTCCAGGAAAGTCCCGAATTTTTAACGATAGATGTATGGGTAAGTATACGAGTATTTCATAAAGATCGAGGCAAACATGTACTTTAGTTATTAATTATTATTATTTCTTATTATTATATTATTAATTAAATTGAACGATCTCACATCATATTAGAGAAAATTTTCGGCGCTTGCGTTCGTCTGTCTCTCTAATTCTACGTGACGTCCATGTTTTACTTTTTGTTGTGTCATGAATGAAAATCCGTTTAACGTCCTCCGGTCTGAAACAGACATCTGGGACATTAGTAGATATAAAGATGGTGGGAACGAACCTGGAGGCAATGCCCGGAGGCAGTGCAACTCCAGGAAAGTCCCGAATTTTGTAACGATACAGATGTATAATCTGACCGATATTTTGTTGTACCACAGGTAATACGGTGTTAGTCAGGCGAAAGTGTTCCCCCAAAAAGGAGCAAAACATGGACATCACGTTACGTAGAAGTAAACCAGTTTACAGAGACAGTCGAAAGAAAACGCCGAAACTGTTCTCTAAAACTATGAGGTGAGATCGTTCAATGCTATGGAATTAGTCCCCCTCTGGGGGAAATGTGTTCAAGTATTATTAATTATTTTCCCCTTTTGCTTATACAGTGGGCAGTTCAAGGGAAGCAAATCGGTATGGGCACTTTTGTTTTTAAACCAAGAACACTTTCGCGTGGATTACTGGCCTTTTCCTTTTCTTTAGGGATTAGTGCATCTTTAAGTCGTGTTTGCTAAATGTTGGTAGTCTCTGGTATTGGATTGTTCGACTATCCTGCTAAGTTACGATTCACAGTCATTCACACCATGTCAGACGAAGGGAGGAAAGAGAAGAAAAGCCTGTTTCATACACCTTCTTCGGAGAAGGAAAAAAACCTATAAAAAAAACAAACTAGGGTGGATAATGATGATGGCATTGTTTGATGTTGTTTATAGCCCCGTCGACTGCTATGGCCATTTCAGGGCTGTCACCACGTCAAAATATGAGCACAGGAGATCACAGTTTAAAATCCGACCACGTGATACCACAGTTAAAAATATACAATTAAAAACGTACAGATTTGAAACGAAAGTTAAAAAAGGGATTAAAATCTAGTCGTGTACAAAAACCTTACACAGTTAAAAGCTTACAATTAATGTTTTAAAACTTAACACCACTTTTTATACCTTATTAAAAATATTCACTTCTTTTAAAAAACTAAAAATCATGTCTGGTGGCACATCACGGAACAGCACCTTCATTGATTCTGCCGTGTAGTATTTTCTTCTGGTGTCATAGAGGTCCCAACAATCAAGGATAATGTGTTCGATTGAGACACGAGCGTCGCACGGCACACAGTAGGGCGGGTCTTCTCCCTTCAACAGAAACGCATGCGTAAAGTGTGAGTGTCCCGTGTGTAACCGACCCAAGACAGCTTCTTCCTCCCGGCCGCCAGCAGCCGGAGGAAGATGTTCCTTCAAGTTTGGACGTACAGAGTGGAGTTTATTATCCTCCTGCAGGTTCCACTCCTGCCACAGACTGAAAACGTGAGTTGCGACCTTTGATTTCATGTCGGAAGATGGAATGAGACATATGTCTGGACTGTCTTTCACGGCGTCCCTGGCCAGGCGGTCCACCTCCTCATTCCCCCGGATACCGACGTGACCAGGGATAATGGGAAGGAGGATGAGAGTCCTCTGATTCGTCAGTTGATTCCGGCTATGGCTACAGTAGTTTCAGTAGCGATGGGGGAGGTGGTAAAAGGCATCGTTGGTGACCTAGAGAGGCGCTACATCCGATCTCAGTCAGTCCCGGTCAATGATAAGCTGATGACAGCTGTAACCCTTCTGTCTGACGACAGGCTTCAACAGTACACCCGTAGAGAGAGCCTCCGAGTCGTTGGCACCCCCCAGGAAGAAGGCGAGACAGCCCTGACAGTGGAGAAGAAGGCCATCGAGGTTTTCCAGAAGGTGGCTGTGGAGGTCAAGGTCGAAGACATGGCGGCTGTCCACCGAGTGGGAAAGCCCAGAAATGGGTCGCGCCCAATCCTTGTGAAGTTTGTATCCAGAAGAAAGAGACGTGAAGACATGGAGAAGAATTAAGAGCTCAGAAACAAAGGAGGCTGTGAACGTACGTACATTAATGACGACCTGACAACCCTGCGAGCGAAAATGCTCGGTTGGGTGCAGCGACTGGACTTTATCCAGAGAGCCTGGACTGTGGACGGAAGGATTCTTTGCCTAAAGAAGCTGCCCGTTGGCCACCCAGAAACAGTGACCCAGAGGCCAATCATGCTCGAGGACCCAGACGATCTGTTCAACAAGTTGGGACTGGAGATTGACTACCAAGCTCTGGGCTTGGGCCACCTGGCCCCGGACAACTAGGGATACCCCGGGGGTACTGCCGGATCCACCTGGCAAGATGTTAGTGTTTCCCCAGCTGATAGGATAAATGTTCCTACCCCAAATGTCCGGACTTTTGATTTTGCAAGTCTTCTTTGTTCTTCCAAACATGAGGACGCTGATGATGGCAACGTTGATGAAGTCATGCTCGGTAATTATAACAGAGGTCTGTGTTAATAATGATGAAAACAGGAAACTTTGCAATGACAGTGATCCAGTGAGTCTCCCACCAACATACAATGTTGGTCGTGGTGATGATGTGTGGCATGGGGATGACGACTATGTGGGTCATGGGGTTGATAATGGTGATGTGGGTCATGGGGATGACGACTATGTGGGTCATGGGGTTGATAATGGTGATGTGGGTCATGGGAATTATGATTATGTGGGTCATGGGGTTGATAGTGATGTGGGTCATGGGAATGATGATTATGTGGGTCATGGGGTTGATAATGGTGATGTGGGTCATGGGAATGATTATGTGGGTCATGGGGTTGATAGTGGTGATGTGGGTCATGGGAATGATGATTATGTGGGTCATGGGGTTGATAATGGTGATGTGGGTCAGGTGGAGGATGATGCTGTGGGTCATGGGGATGATGATGTGGGTCATGGGAATGATGATGTGGGACATGGGGATGACTAAGATTAAGATTAAAATTATAGCCCCGTCGACAACAAAGGCCATGTCAGGGCTGCCACCACGTTATATCTCACCACGTTACATCTTACCACGTACCTAAAAATGGATAATGATGTGGGTCATGGGGAGGATAATGATGATGCGGGTCATGAGGAAGAACCCTATGCAGTTGATGGATGCTTGTTTGGACGCAGAACATGTTTTAAATCTAGCGGAATATCCTGAAAACACAGAGAGAGAGAGAGAGAGAGAGAGAGAGAGAGAGTTAATGTTTTTTATTTTATTTATAGAGGGTAATAGAATAAGCAATAACATGCTTTTTGTTACATCCAGCACTCTGGGGGAAAAATATAACAGAGAGAGAGAGAGAGAGAGAGAGAGAGAGAGAGAGAGAGAGAGAGAGAGAGAGAGAGAGAGAGAGAGAGAGATTTTAGAGAGAGAGAGAGAGAGAGTAGAGAGAGAAGCAATAGACATGAGAGAGAGAGAGAGATCCAGAGAGAGAGAGAGAGAGAGAGAGAATAGAAGAGAGAGAGAGAGAGAGAGAGAGAGAGAGAGAGAGAGAGAGAGAGAGAGAGAGAGAGAGAGAGAGAGAGAGAGAGAGAGAGAGAGAGAGAGAGAGAGAGAGAGAGAGAGAGAGAGAGAGAGAGAGAGAGAGAGAGAGAGAGAGAGAGAGAGAGAGAGAGAGAACGAAGAAAGAACTTAGCACTTACATGTAGTAGATGTACTCGTCTTAAGTTGTTCGGTACCAGAGAGAACGAGGGAGATTTGTAAGCATTATTAAGGCGGAACAATACTTTCCAGTTGGTCAACGAAACAAAACGAGAGTTGGCAAAACGCGTGAAGGCGAATGGAGGCGCACCGAAATCACCCACAGTGACGCTAAATGATAAAACAGTATGTCATGTGACCTGGGGGAAGGGGGTGGGGCATTTGCACCAAGAACATTATTTGGCACAATATTAGTCACTTATAGTCCTGTCGACAGCTATGGTCATCTCAGGACTGGCGTCATACAAGATTCAAACAGTGGCGCTATATTGTATGCCAGTGTGTCGTTTCCGACAATGACTGCCAGATAGCAGATTAAGATTAAAATTATAGCCCCGTCGACAGCAAAGGCCATGTCAGGGCTGTCACGACGTTACATCTCACCACGTTACATCTCACCACGTATTAAAAAGGGATAAAAACACAAGGTAAAACAAGATCAAAGTTTTTTTGTTAAAATACTTTTGTTAAAAAAATTAATGTTGGTAGTCTCTGGTATTGGATTGTTTGACTATCCTGCTTACGATTCACAGTCATTCACACCATGTCAGACGAAGGGAGGAAAGCGAAGAAAGGACTTTCATACGCCTCATTGTTCGGTACCAGAGAGAACGAGGGAGATTTGTAAGCATTATTAAGGCGGAACAATACTATCCAGTTGGTCGATGAAACGAAACAAGAGTTGGCAAAACGCGTGAAGGCGAATGGAGGTGCACTGAAATCACCCACAGTGACGCTAAATGATAAAAAAAAGTATGTCATGTGACCTGGGGGTGGGTCATTTGCACCAAAAACAGTTTATTTTTCCCCCTCTGTAAATATAATACATTATTTGGCACACTATTAGTCATTTATACTTATAGTCCTGTCGACAGCCATGGTCATCTCAGGACTGGCGTCACACAAGATCCAAACAGTGGCGCTATATTGCATGCTAGTCTGTCGTTTCCGACAATGACTGCCAGATAGCAGAGGGGGCAGATACTATTCTGGCGGGCTGGGCGAGAATTTGTTTATAGTCGAGATGCCTTGCCCAGGGTACATCCCCACCCTCTCGGCCGGTGCCAAGGCCCCCCTCGTTCGAGAGTCAGTCTTCCACAAGAGACTAAGCTGTACCACGATTTTCCATCACTGTAGAAAACAATCTATTGTACAGCTCTCATGTTGCTGTTGGCCCCTGCTACAGGTAGCCAATGACAAACGCCATTTGAGCAAATGGCCCTATATTAATAAGACCATAAATATTCATCGATGACAGAAAACAAAACGTCCAGAAATGGACAGTTTACTTTTTATAGTCCTATTAACAACAATGCTATTTATTTCTAATTTTTCAATTGATTATAGTCCAGTCAACAGCAACTGTCACCACAGTAAACATCCTACAACAGCAACTTCCGTGTTCAGATGGAAAGTGTGATTTTGCAATTAATGTAAGAAACTGGGCAAGCCTCTTTTAAACTTCCAAATAGCACCAGTCTTTCGTCGGACACCTAACGAGATGGCTTCAGAATGAAGATGAAACTGGGCAAACCTCTTTTAAACTTCCAAATAGCACCAGTCTTTCGTCGGACAACTAACGAGATGGCTTCAGAATCAAGATGAAACTGGGCAAGCCTCTTTTAAACTTCCAAATAGCACCAGTCTATCGTCGGACACCGAACGAGATGGCTTCAGTATCAAGATGAAACTGGGCAAGCCTCTTTTAAACTTCCAAATAGCACCAGTCTTTCGTCGGACACCTAACGAGATGGCTTCAGAATGAAGATGAAACTGGGCAAGCCTCTTTTAAACTTCCAAATAGCACCAGTCTTTCGTCGGACACCGAACGAGATGACTTCAGAATCAAGATGAAACTGGGCAAGCCTCTTTTAAACTTCCAAATAGCACCAGTCTTTCGTCGGACACCTAACGAGATGGCTTCAGAATCAAGATGAAACTGGGCAAGCCTCTTTTAAACTTCCAAATAGCACCAGTCTTTCGTCGGACAACTAACGAGATGGCTTCAGAATCAAGATGAAACTGGGCAAGCCTCTTTTAAACTTCCAAATAGCACCAGTCTTTCGTCGGACACCGAACGAGATGGCTTCAGTATCAAGATGAAACTGGGCAAGCCTCTTTTAAACTTCCAAATAGCACCAGTCTTTCGTCGGACACCTAACGAGATGGCTTCAGAATGAAGATGAAACTGGGCAAGCCTCTTTTAAACTTCCAAATAGCACCAGTCTTTCGTCGGACACCGAACGAGATGGCTTCAGTATCAAGATGAAACTGGGCAAGCCTCTTTTAAACTTCCAAATAGCACCAGTCTTTCGTCGGACACCTAACGAGATGGCTTCAGAATCAAGATGAAACTGGGCAAGCCTCTTTTAAACTTCCAAATAGCACCAGTCTTTCGTCGGACACCTAACGAGATGGCTTCAGAATCAAGATGAAACTGGGCAAGCCTCTTTTAAACTTCCAAATAGCACCAGTCTTTCGTCAGACACCTAACGAGATGGCTTCAGAATGAAGATGAAACTGGGCAAGCCTCTTTTAAACTTCCAAATAGCACCAGTCTTTCGTCGGACACCTAACGAGATGGCTTCAGAATGAAGATGAAACTGGGCAAGCCTCTTTTAAACTACCAAATAGCACCAGTCTTTCGTCGGACACCTAACGAGATGGCTTCAGAATCAAGATGAAACTGGGCAAGCCTCTTTTAAACTTCCAAATAGCACCAGTCTTTCGTCGGACACCTAACGAGATGGCTTCAGAATCAAGATGAAACTGGGCAAGCCTCTTTTAAACTTCCAAATAGCACCAGTCTTTCGTCGGACACCTAACGAGATGGCTTCAGAATCAAGATGAAACTGGGCAAGCCTCTTTTAAACTTCCAAATAGCACCAGTCTTTCGTCGGACACCTAACGAGATGGCTTCAGAATCAAGATGAAACTGGGCAAGCCTCTTTTAAACTTCCAAATAGCACCAGTCTTTCGTCGGACACCTAACGAGATGGCTTCAGAATCAAGATGAAACTGGGCAAGCCTCTTTTAAACTTCCAAATAGCACCAGTCTTTCGTCGGACACCTAACGAGATGGCTTCAGAATCAAGATGAAACTGGGCAAGCCTCTTTTAAACTTCCAAATAGCACCAGTCTTTCGTCGGACACCTAACGAGATGGCTTCAGAATCAAGATGAAACTGGGCAAGCCTCTTTTAAACTTCCAAATAGCACCAGTCTTTCGTCGGACACCGAACGAGATGGCTTCAGTATCAAGATGAAACTGGGCAAGCCTCTTTTAAACTTCCAAATAGCACCAGTCTTTCGTCGGACACCTAACGAGATGGCTTCAGAATCAAGATGAAACTGGGCAAGCCTCTTTTAAACTTCCAAATAGCACCAGTCTTTCGTCGGACACCGAACGAGATGGCTTCAGTATCAAGATGAAACTGGGCAAGCCTCTTTTAAACTTCCAAATAGCACCAGTCTTTCGTCGGACACCTAACGAGATGGCTTCAGAATGAAGATGAAACTGGGCAAGCCTCTTTTAAACTTCCAAATAGCACCATGACAAACGAGATGGCTTCAGTATCAAGATGAAACTGGGCAAGCCTCTTTTAAACTTCCAAATAGCACCAGTCTTTCGTCGGACACCTAACGAGATGGCTTCAGAATCAAGATGAAACTGGGCAAGCCTCTTTTAAACTTCCAAATAGCACCAGTCTTTCGTCGGACACCGAACGAGATGGCTTCAGTATCAAGATGAAACTGGGCAAGCCTCTTTTAAACTTCCAAATAGCACCAGTCTTTCGTCGGACACCTAACGAGATGGCTTCAGAATGAAGATGAAACTGGGCAAGCCTCTTTTAAACTTCCAAATAGCACCAGTCTTTCGTCGGACACCTAACGAGATGGCTTCAGAATCAAGATGAAACTGGGCAAGCCTCTTTTAAACTTCCAAATAGCACCAGTCTTTCGTCGGACACCGAACGAGATGGCTTCAGTATCAAGATGAAACTGGGCAAGCCTCTTTTAAACTTCCAAATAGCACCAGTCTTTCGTCGGACACCTAACGAGATGGCTTCAGAATCAAGATGAAACTGGGCAAGCCTCTTTTAAACTTCCAAATAGCACCAGTCTTTCGTCGGACACCGAACGAGATGGCTTCAGTATCAAGATGAAACTGGGCAAGCCTCTTTTAAACTTCCAAATAGCACCAGTCTTTCGTCGGACACCTAACGAGATGGCTTCAGAATCAAGATGAAACTGGGCAAGCCTCTTTTAAACTTCCAAATAGCACCAGTCTTTCGTCGGACACCGAACGAGATGGCTTCAGTATCAAGATGAAACTGGGCAAGCCTCTTTTAAACTTCCAAATAGCACCAGTCTTTCGTCGGACACCTAACGAGATGGCTTCAGAATCAAGATGAAACTGGGCAAGCCTCTTTTAAACTACCAAATAGCACCAGTCTTTCGTCGGACACCGAACGAGATGACTTCAGAATCAAGATGAAACTGGGCAAGCCTCTTTTAAACTTCCAAATAGCACCAGTCTTTCGTCGGACACCTAACGAGATGGCTTCAGAATCAAGATGAAACTGGGCAAGCCTCTTTTAAACTTCCAAATAGCACCAGTCTTTCGTCGGACACCTAACGAGATGGCTTCAGAATCAAGATGAAACTGGGCAAGCCTCTTTTAAACTTCCAAATAGCACCAGTCTTTCGTCGGACACCTAACGAGATGGCTTCAATATCACGATGAGACAACGGCACTACAAGTGCAAAAGAGGAAGCAAACCACCCTGCAAACATTGAGCCAATATACGGCGCCCATTACAGAGCAGTTTACATGAAAGAGAAAAGGCAGGGCCGAGGAGAAAAACCAAAGCCCCGCCGATCGAAACTTGGAAAGAAGGGCGTCATGAAATTCGGTCATGCTGCGAGTTTTAATCGATACTTCACCGTAACTTTTAATCAATCGCTGAAGGACAAAGGCCGTGAAGAGTAAAATCACAACACGAAAAAACGAACGCTTTCTTAACCAACCTTTAGGTGTGTAGTGCCGTTAATTATGAATTTACATAATTGTAACGGGCCTTGAGCTTACATATGCAATGTTATTATCAAAACACATATTAGAAAATAACATTAACATATTTGTGTGCGGATAAGGTGGGGTGGGGCAGGGGTGTGGGGTCAATGAAAGAAAGCATTTGTTTTTTGCTACCAATTTCTTTTTGTTTGTTCATGCCTTGATGGTTTTGGTTATATCCTTGATGCGATGATGTGATTGTCCATGAGTGTCTATAGTGTGTATGTGGAGAAAGAGAGGGGGGGGGGGGGGGTAGGGAGGGCCGGTGTGAGCATTTTGATTTTTACTTTAAATTGTGTTGCATCTTTGTTTTTGCTTCTTAACGTGTTTGCAATGTTTTTCTTCTTTCTTGATATTTTTCATTAAAAATAATTGTAAAGCGCTCTGAGGATGATTGTTTACATCGAAGCTTTATTTATCATTATTATTATCAGATATTTCAAAGTAAACCTGAGAATATAAAAAAAAAACCCCAGAAATTAACTCTTCTAACGCGATGTATTTGTGATGTTCTTGGTTGTCCGTTGCATCTCAACCGACTAGATCGGAGAAACTATTTTCCCCAATGCGCATGTGTTGCTTTAACGGGGAAATCACTGAATAAGCCCTGAAAATAGACACACACATGGCAGTGAATGGCTTTGCATTTGACGGGATTAAGATTAAGATTAAAGTTAGAGCCCCGTCGACAACTAAGGCCATGTCAGGGCGGTCACCACGTTGATTAAGATTAAGATTAAAGTTAGAGCCCCGTCGACAACTAAGGCCGTTTCAGGGCTGTCACCACGTTGATTAAGATTAAGATTAAAGTTAGAGCCCCGTCGACAACTAAGGCCATGTCAGGGCGGTCACCACGTTGATTAAGATTAAGATTAAAGTTAGAGCCCCGTCGACAACTAAGGCCATGTCAGGGCGGTCACCACGTTGATTAAGATTAAGATTAAAGTTAGAACCCCGTCGACAACTAAGGCCATGTCAGGGCGGTCACCACGTTGATTAAGATTAAGATTAAAGTTAGAGCCCCGTCGACAACTAAGGCCATGTCAGGGCGGTCACCACGTTGATTAAGATTAAGATTAAAGTTAGAGCCCCGTCGACAACTAAGGCCGTTTCAGGGCTGTCACCACGTTGAATCTTACCACGTATTTAAAAGGAATATAAACACAAGGTAAAAACAAAATCAAAGTTTTATGTTAAAATGCTTTTGTTAAAAAAATCATTAGTAAATTTAAAAAAACTTAGCAAGTAAAAACATGACGCGTCTAGAATTAAAAACATCACAGTAGCTTACACCAAGTGAAAAATATTAATGTCTTTCAAGTAATGAATAATCGTGTCAGGTGGGAGTGAAGAGTGATGTCCATGATGCCGTCAGAAGTTACAACACTTCCATCACTGTACTCTTTATTATATATATATTTAATATAAATATGTGGCGGTACCATAGCCGATGAGGTTTAGCCGAGGCGTGGTCGCCGCTACACCTATCTATATTGTTAAAAACTCGGGACTTTACTGGCGTTGCACTGCCTCCGGGCATTGCAGCCAGTATTGTTCCCACCATCTTTGTATTTACAAATGTCCCATATGTGTCTATGACCGAGAGGACGTAAAACACCATTTTTCGTTCGTATCACTGTACTCCATGGCCAGAGAGTCTAGACAGGGCTGAAAACATCAGCCCTTCCGTTTTATTTGTAGACTCCAGTTAAACACCACACACACAATAACAAACTGATAATGCATACTAGTAAGCTAAAATGCATAAAAAGGACATCTAAGCAAATATGCAGTGCAGAATTGGAATTGAAACCAGATATTTTTGTTTTCACAGTTATTCAAATATTTGATTTTGATCGATTTAATTTAAAGTCTGTTCACAACAATGATGACATTAGACTTTTGAAGCAATCAATGAATTGAAATCAGGGGGGGGGGGGGGGGGGGGTAGTGTGTGCGTGTGTGCGTGCGCGCTCACACCTATGTGTGTGTGTGTGTTCGCACAGCTATCTGTGCGTGTACGAGAGAGTGTGTGTGTGTGTGTGTGTGTGTGTGTGTGTGTGTGTGTGTGTGTGTGTGTGTGTGTGTGTGTGTCTGTGTGTGTGTGTGTGTGTCTGCGCGTGCGTGCGCGTGCGTGTGTTTATGAACAATACAATAATTCAAATAAAAACACACACACGGTGATGAACAATACAACAATAATAATCAGTACAATTATCAACAACACAATAACAATAATTCAAATAAAAAACAGTAATGTGAATAACATCTATGAATATTCAAAGAAATGCATGTGCTGCTATATGACGTTTTCATCATTGTATTATTGTGTTCAATGTTGAAATCAATATGTACATGTACGATTATGTTTTTAAAAGATAAAGCCAAAAGAAAAACTCGAGTTCGTACCGTAGATGTTGCGTTGATAACATTCTGATGAAATATCAGAATGATTAGGCCTACTGAGCTGGATTTAGGATTCCGTTCTTTTTCGTATTTTGTTTCTTATTTCATAATCATAATGTCCCTCTCATTAAAATCTCTTTTCACTAATGCTATGGGCTACTATTAAAACATTTCAGTTTGAATATATCTATCTCTTGCACGCGCGCACACGCACACACATAATAATAATAATAATAATAATGAATCATTTATATAGCGCATTCCTCCACCAAATGTGGAGCTCTATGCGCTTAACAAAAATTAAAAGCAAGAAATTCAACAACAAAACCAAATAATCGCTCACGCACATGCAAATAGGCATACACATACACCCCCCCCCCCCCCCCCCCCCCCCCCCCCACACATCCCACCCACACAGACACGCACGTGCGCACATACACACACGCGCGCGCGCGCGCGCACTCACACACCGTTACCATCACCACCACTCACCCCACCCAAAAACACAATACAAATACAATCAGTTGAATAAAGCATCAACACACACACACACACACTCTCTCTCTCTCTCTCTCGCAACAAAGCTGACGTAGACATTGCAGTCAACACACAGTGAAACTAATATGGGGGGGAGGGGGGAGGGGAGGGTGTGTGTGAGAATAGAGTCCACACGCACGCACACGCACACATACAATGTAAACAAAGTAAACAATTTTATGTTTCACTCAGCTAAAACAGTTTACGAGTACAGCCAAAATAAAGGGCATTTTACGAACACTGCAACAGCAATGCAAAAACATCTTTACGATTTGTAAAGTGCCTTATGTACCCTTAGCAAGAGACTATCAAACAAATTATTGACAATGTGTGAACACATCGGTATTGTGGTGTTAGAGGTGAAATTCTTGCGTCATCGCAAGACGAACAACTGCGAAAGCATTTGCCAAACAAGTTTTCATTAGTCAAGAGTTAGCCAGACGCATTGTCAAGCACGTTTTCATAGTCAAAAACGAAATATCAGAGGGCGAAAGCATTTTGTCAAGTTTTCATTAGTAAAAAACAAGAATCGGAGGGCGAAAGCATTAATTTTTGTCAAGTTTTCATTAGTCAAGGACGAAAGCATTTCATCAAGTTTTCCTTAGTCCAGGACGAAAGTCAGAGGGCGAAAGCATTTCATCAAGTTTTCATTAGTCAAGGACGAAAGCATTTCATCAAGTTTTCCTTAGTCCAGGACGAAAGTCAAAGGGCTGAAGCATTTCATCAAGTTTTCATTAGTCCAGGACGAAAGTCAGAGGGCGAAAGCATTTCATCAAGTTTTCATTAGTCCAGGACGAAAGCATTTCATCAAGTTTTCCTTAGTCCAGGACGAAAGTCAGAGGGCGAAAGCATTTCATCAAGTTTTCCTTAGTCCAGGACGAAAGTCAGAGGGCTGAAGCATTTCATCAAGTTTTCCTTAGTCAAGGACGAAAGTCAGAAAGCGAAAGCATTTTGTCAAGAACGTTTTCATTAAGATTAAGATTATAGCCCCGTCGACAGTTAAGGCCATATCAGGGCTGTCACCACGTTAAATCTTACCACGTATTAAAAAAAAAAGGGGGGGGGGGGGGAAACAGGGAAAAACAAAATCAAAGTTCTATGTTAAAATACTTTTGTTAAAAATCCATTAATAAATCAAAAACTTAGCAAGTAAAAACATGACACGTCTAGAATTACGAACATCACAGTAGCTTACACGAAATGAACAATATTAATCTCTTTCAAGAAATTAAAGATCGTGTCAGGCGGAACGTCACGGAACAAAACCTTCATTGACTCCGCAGTGTAGTGTTTCCTTCTAATGTCGTATAAATCCCAGCAGTCCAAAAGGACATGACGAACGGAAATTGGATAATCGCATGCTACACAATAAGGCGGGTCCTCTCCTTTCAATAGAAAGATATGCGTGTAGTATGTAATATACAGAAAACCGTTTCTTCCTTCGGGCCGCCAGTAGCCGAAGGAAGATATTTTTTAAGATCTGGACGAATGCTATGTAGTTGTTATTGTGACAGGATTCGGTTATTAGACAGCCACCCGATGACAGATGCGCAGAAGTGGCTTGGTGCGAACGTGTGCATATCTTACAACGTGAATCAGGTTGACCAGTCTGTGTGTAGGTGTGTGCATATCTTACAACGTGAATCAGGTTGACCGGTCTGTGTGTAGGTGTGTGCATATCTTACAACGTGAATCAGGTTGACCAGTCTGTGTGTAGGTGTGTGCATATCTTACAACGTGAATCAGGTTGACCGGTCTGTGTGTAGGTGTGTGCATATCTTACAACGTGAATCAGGTTGACCGGTCTGTGTGTAGGTGTGTGCATATCTTACAACGTGAATCAGGTTGACCAGTCTGTGTGTAGGTGTGTGCATATCTTACAACGTGAATCAGGTTGACCAGTCTGTGTGTGTGTGTGTGCATATCTTACAACGTGAATCAGGTTGACCAGTCTGTGTGTGGGTGTGTGCATATCTTAACGTGAATCAGGTTGACCAGTCTGTGTGTAGGTGTGTGCATATCTTACAACGTGAATCAGGTTGACCAGTCTGTGTGTAGGTGTGTGCATATCTTACAACGTGAATCAGGTTGACCAGTCTGTGTGTAGGTGTGTGCATATCTTACAACGTGAATCAGGTTGACCAGTCTGTGTGTAGGTGTGTGCATATCTTACAACGTGAATCAGGTTGACCAGTCTGTGTGTAGGTGTGTGCATATCTTACAACGTGAATCAGGTTGACCAGTCTGTGTGTAGGTGTGTGCATATCTTACAACGTGAATCAGGTTGACCAGTCTGTGTGTAGGTGTGTGCATATCTTACAACGTGAATCAGGTTGACCAGTCTGTGTGTAGGTGTGTGCATATCTTACAACGTGAATCAGGTTGACCGGTCTGTGTGTAGGTGTGTGCATATCTTACAACGTGAATCAGGTTGACCAGTCTGTGTGTAGGTGTGTGCATATCTTACAACGTGAATCAGGTTGACCAGTCTGTGTGTAGGTGTGTGCATATCTTACAACGTGAATCAGGTTGACCAGTCTGTGTGTAGGTGTGTGCATATCTTACAACGTGAATCAGGTTGACCAGTCTGTGTGTAGGTGTGTGCATATCTTACAACGTGAATCAGGTTGACCAGTCTGTGTGTGGGTGTGTGCATATCTTACAACGTGAATCAGGTTGACCAGTCTGTGTGTGGGTGTGTGCATATCTTAACGTGAATCAGGTTGACCAGTCTGTGTGTGGGTGTGTGCATATCTTACAACGTGAATCAGGTTGACCAGTCTGTGTGTAGGTGTGTGCATATCTTACAACGTGAATCAGGTTGACCAGTCTGTGTGTAGGTGTGTGCATATCTTACAACGTGAATCAGGTTGACCAGTCTGTGTGTGGGTGTGTGCATATCTTACAACGTGAATCAGGTTGACCAGTCTGTGTGTAGGTGTGTGCATATCTTACAACGTGAATCAGGTTGACCAGTCTGTGTGTAGGTGTGTGCATATCTACAACGTGAATCAGGTTGACCAGTCTGTGTGTAGGTGTGTGCATATCTTACAACGTGAATCAGGTTGACCAGTCTGTGTGTGGGTGTGTGCATATCTTACAACGTGAATCAGGTTGACCAGTCTGTGTGTGGGTGTGTGCATATCTTACAACGTGAATCAGGTTGACCAGTCTGTGTGTAGGTGTGTGCATATCTTACAACGTGAATCAGGTTGACCAGTCTGTGTGTAGGTGTGTGCATATCTTACAACGTGAATCAGGTTGACCAGTCTGTGTGTAGGTGTGTGCATATCTTACAACGTGAATCAGGTTGACCAGTCTGTGTGTAGGTGTGTGCATATCTTAACGTGAACGTTGACCAGTCTGTGTGTGGGTGTGTGCATATCTTACAACGTGAATCAGGTTGACCAGTCTGTGTGTAGGTGTGTGCATATCTTACAACGTGAATCAGGTTGACCAGTCTGTGTGTGGGTGTGTGCATATCTTACAACGTGAATCAGGTTGTGTGTGGGTGGTGTGTGCATATCTTACAACGTGAATCAGGTTGACCAGTCTGTGTGTAGGTGTGTGCATATCTTACAACGTGCAGGTTGACCAGTCTGCATACAACGTGAATCAGGTTGACCAGTCTGTGTGTAGGTGTGTGCATATCTTACAACGTGAATCAGGTTAGTCTGTGTGTTGGTGTGTGCATATCTTACAACGTGAATCAGGTTGACCAGTCTGTGTGTAGGTGTGTGCATATCAACGTGAATCAGGTTGACCAGTCTGTGTGGGTAATAGTGATCCGAGAAAAACAAAACAAAGGCAAGATGGACCATCAAACTTTGGACGAAACAATTGCCAGAATTCGACGGGAAAATGCAGAGAGAGAAGAACGAATAAAGGAGGTGGATGAGAACAGCTGGGTGCAGCCATACGCCTGAGAAAGGCTACTAAAGTTCAGCAAACTCCAGCGAGACAGACAGTGCATAGGTACACTACCAGTCGGCCCACTCAGTGGGCCAATAGACATCTTCACCAGAACCCTTTAAAGCCCAGTTCAAGCGACAACGATGCCGTTGAAGTTTGGAAACAGTTGCTGCTGCTGCTGCTGCTGCTAGGCCTCTGTGGCCCCAAGAACATGATAGGACTGCCAGTGGAGAAGATTAAGATAAAAAATATAGCCCCGTCGACAACTAAGGCCATGTCAGGGCTGTCACCACGTTAATGTTTACCACGTTTATTAAAAAAAGGATAATAACATGAAGTAGCAAAATAGTTAAAAGTTACATGTATTTTAAAATTACATCAAACGTACAAAGTAAAAACTATCCAATTCTAAATGAAAAATGTTTCAAGTTATGATCTATATCATGTAAAGATTAAGATTAAGATTAAAATTATAGCCCCGTCGACAACAAAGGCCATGTCAGGGCTGTCACCACGTTCAATCTTACCACGTATTAAGATTAAGATTAAAATTATATCAAGTGAAAAATATTAATCCCTTTCAAATAATTAAAAATCATGCGAGGCGGAACGTCACAGAACAACATTTTCATTGACTCCGCCGTGTAGTGTTTCCTTCTAATGTCATATAGATCCCAGCAGTCCAAAGGGACATGACGAATGGAAATTAGGAGAATCGAATGGAAATTAGGAGAATCGCATGCTACACAAAAAGACCAGGGCCTGTATTCACGTTGATATAGCATGAGACTTAGCATGATGCTAACTTATAAGCTCTTCCAATGTTCTATTCTACAGGACATTGGAAGAGCTTCTAAGTTAGCATGATGCTAAGTCTCATGCCATCTCAACGTGAATACAGGTCCAGGAGAAGAGCGAGAAAAGAACAAGACCAGCTGCAGCCGGTGAACGTCAGTCCAGATGACACTAATAGGGTTGCCTTCGTTGTCCAACGCAACAGGATGACTGTCACAGAAAAAGTTACATCGTTTGACAACCCTCTGAAATGCCCCACCTCCTCGGACGCTGATCAATATTAAGATTAAAATTATAGTCCCGTCGACAACAAAGGCCATGTCAGGGCTGTCACCACGTTAGTGAGGATACTTGTTAAAGATTAAAATTATAGCCCCGTCGACAAAAAGGCCATGTCAGGGCTGTCACCACGTTAACTCTTACCACGTATACATAGCCCATTAAACATCATGTAGCCAGGGTCAACCATACATAGCCCATTAAACATCATGTAGCCAGGGTCAACCATACATAGCCCATTAAACATCATGTAGCCAGGGTCAACCATACATAGCCCATTAAACATCATGTAGCCAGGGTCAACCATACATAGCCCATTAAACATCATGTAGCCAGGGTCAACCATACATAGCCCATTAAACATCATGTAGCCAGGGTCAACCATACATAGCCCATTAAACATCATGTAGCCAGGGTCAACCATACATAGCCCATTAAACATCATGTAGCCATCAACCATACATAGTCAACCATACATAGCCCATTAAACATCATGTAGCCAGGGTCAACCATACATAGCCCATTAAACATCATGTAGCCAGGGTCAACCATACATAGCCCATTAAACATCATGTAGCCAGGGTCAACCATACATAGCCCATTAAACATCATGTAGCCAGGGTCAACCATACATAGCCCATTAAACATCATGTAGCCAGGGTCAACCATACATAGCCCATTAAACATCATGTAGCCAGGGTCAACCATACATAGCCCATTAAACATCATGTAGCCATGGTCAACCATACATAGCCCATTAAACATCATGTAGCCAGGGTCAACCATACATAGCCCATTAAACATCATGTAGCCAGGGTCAACCATACATAGCCCATTAAACATCATGTAGCCAGGGTCAACCATACATAGCCCATTAAACATCATGTAGCCAGGGTCAACCATACATAGCCCATTAAACATCATGTAGCCATGGTCAACCATACATAGCCCATTAAACATCATGTAGCCATCAACCATACATAGCCCATTAAACATCATGTAGCCAGGGTCAACCATACATAGCCCATTAAACATCATGTAGCCAGGGTCAACCATACATAGCCCATTAAACATCATGTAGCCAGGGTCAACCATACATAGCCCATTAAACATCATGTAGCCAGGGTCAACCATACATAGCCCATTAAACATCATGTAGCCAGGGTCAACCATACATAGCCCATTAAACATCATGTAGCCATCAACCATACATAGCCCATTAAACATCATGTAGCCAACCATACATAGCCCATTAAACATCATGTAGCCAGGGTCAACCATACATAGCCCATTAAACATCATGTAGCCAGGGTCAACCATACATAGCCCATTAAACATCATGTAGCCAGGGTCAACCATACATAGCCCATTAAACATCATGTAGCCAGGGTCAACCATACATAGCCCATTAAACATCATGTAGCCAGGGTCAACCATACATAGCCCATTAAACATCATGTAGCCAGGGTCAACCATACATAGCCCATTAAACATCATGTAGCCAGGGTCAACCATACATAGCCCATTAAACATCATGTAGCCAGGTCAACCATCATACCATTAAACATATCAACCATACATAGCCCATTAAACATCATGTAGCCAGGGTCAACCATACATAGCCCATTAAACATCATGTAGCCAGGGTCAACCATACATAGCCCATTAAACATCATGTAGCCAGGGTCAACCATACATAGCCCATTAAACATCATGTAGCCAGGGTCAACCATACATAGCCCATTAAACATCATGTAGCCAGGGTCAACCATACATAGCCCATTAAACATCATGTAGCCAGGGTCAACCATACATAGCCCATTAAACATCATGTAGCCATCAACCATACATAGCCCATTAAACATCATGTAGCCAGGGTCAACCATACATAGCCCATTAAACATCATGTAGCCAGGGTCAACCATACATAGCCCATTAAACATCATGTAGCCAGGGTCAACCATACATAGCCCATTAAACATCATGTAGCCAGGGTCAACCATACATAGCCCATTAAACATCATGTAGCCAGGGTCAACCATACATAGCCCATTAAACATCATGTAGCCAGGGTCAACCATACATAGCCCATTAAACATCATGTAGCCAGGGTCAACCATACATAGCCCATTAAACATCATGTAGCCAGGGTCAACCATACATAGCCCATTAAACATCATGTAGCCAGGGTCAACCATACATAGCCCATTAAACATCATGTAGCCAGGGTCAACCATACATAGCCCATTAAACATCATGTAGCCAGGGTCAACCATACATAGCCCATTAAACATCATGTAGCCAGGGTCAACCATACATAGCCCATTAAACATCATGTAGCCAGGGTCAACCATACATAGCCCATTAAACATCATGTAGCCAGGGTCAACCATACATAGCCCATTAAACATCATGTAGCCAGGGTCAACCATACATAGCCCATTAAACATCATGTAGCCAGGGTCAACCATACATAGCCCATTAAACATCATGTAGCCAGGGTCAACCATACATAGCCCATTAAACATCATGTAGCCAGGGTCAACCATACATAGCCCATTAAACATCATGTAGCCAGGGTCAACCATACATAGCCCATTAAACATCATGTAGCCAGGGTCAACCATACATAGCCCATTAAACATCATGTAGCCAGGGTCAACCATACATAGCCCATTAAACATCATGTAGCCAGGGTCAACCATACATAGCCCATTAAACATCATGTAGCCAGGGTCAACCATACATAGCCCATTAAACATCATGTAGCCAGGGTCAACCATACATAGCCCCATGTAGCCATCACCATACATAGCCAGTAGCCAACCATACATAGCCCATTAAACATCATGTAGCCAGGGTCAACCATACATAGCCCATTAAACATCATGTAGCCATGTCAACCATACATAGCCATGTAGGTCAACCATACATAGCCCATTAAACATCATGTAGCCAGGGTCAACCATACATAGCCCATTAAACATCATGTAGCCAGGGTCAACCATACATAGCCCATTAAACATCATGTAGCCATCAACCATACATAGCCCATTAAACATCATGTAGCCAGGGTCAACCATACATAGCCCATTAAACATCATGTAGCCAGGGTCAACCATACATAGCCCATTAAACATCATGTAGCCAGGGTCAACCATACATAGCCCATTAAACATCATGTAGCCAGGCCAACCATACATAGCCCATTAAACATCATGTAGCCAGGGTCAACCATACATAGCCCATTAAACATCATGTAGCCAGGGTCAACCATACATAGCCCATTAAACATCATGTAGCCAGGGTCAACCATACATAGCCCATTAAACATCATGTAGCCATGGTCAACCATACATAGCCCATTAAACATCATGTAGCCAGGGTCAACCATACATAGCCCATTAAACATCATGTAGCCAGGGTCAACCATACATAGCCCATTAAACATCATGTAGCCAGGGTCAACCATACATAGCCCATTAAACATCATGTAGCCAGGGTCAACCATACATAGCCCATTAAACATCATGTAGCCAGGGTCAACCATACATAGCCCATTAAACATCATGTAGCCAGGGTCAACCATACATAGCCCATTAAACATCATGTAGCCAGGGTCAACCATACATAGCCCATTAAACATCATGTAGCCAGGGTCAACCATACATAGCCCATTAAACATCATGTAACCATACATAGCCCATTAAACATCATGTAGCCAGGGTCAACCATACATAGCCCATTAAACATCATGTAGCCATGGTCAACCATACATACCATTACATAGCCCATTAATAGCCCATCATGTAGCCAGGGTCAACCATACATAGCCCATTAAACATCATGTAGCCAGGGTCAACCATACATAGCCCATTAAACATCATGTAGCCAGGGTCAACCATACATAGCCCCCATGTAACCATACATAGCCCATTAAACATCATGTAGCCAGGGTCAACCATACATAGCCCATTAAACATCATGTAGCCAGGGTCAACCATACATAGCCCATTAAACATCATGTAGCCAGGGTCAACCATACATAGCCCATTAAACATCATGTAGCCAGGGTCAACCATACATAGCCCATTAAACATCATGTAGCCAGGGTCAACCATACATAGCCCATTAAACATCATGTAGCCAGGGTCAACCATACATAGCCCATTAAACATCATGTAGCCATCAACCATACATAGCCCATTAAACATAGCCCATTAAACATCATGTAGCCAGGGTCAACCATACATAGCCCATTAAACATCATGTAGCCAGGGTCAACCATACATAGCCCATTAAACATCATGTAGCCAGGGTCAACCATACATAGCCCATTAAACATCATGTAGCCAGGGTCAACCATACATAGCCCATTAAACATCATGTAGCCAGGGTCAACCATACATAGCCCATTAAACATCATGTAGCCAGGGTCAACCATACATAGCCCATTAAACATCATGTAGCCAGGGTCAACCATACATAGCCCATTAAACATCATGTAGCCAGGGTCAACCATACATAGCCCATTAAACATCATGTAGCCAGGGTCAACCATACATAGCCCATTAAACATCATGTAGCCAGGGTCAACCATACATAGCCCATTAAACATCATGTAGCCAGGGTCAACCATACATAGCCCCATTAATAGCCCAGCCCATACATAGCCCATTAAACATCATGTAGCCAGGGTCAACCATACATAGCCCATTAAACATCATGTAGCCAGGGTCAACCATACATAGCCCATTAAACATCATGTAGCCAGGGTCAACCATACATAGCCCATTAAACATCATGTAGCCAGGGTCAACCATACATAGCCCATTAAACATCATGTAGCCAGGGTCAACCATACATAGCCCATTAAACATCATGTAGCCAGGGTCAACCATACATAGGTAGCCAACCATACATAGCCCATTAAACATCATGTAGCCATGGACCATACATAGCCCATTAAACATCATGTAGCCAGGGTCAACCATACATAGCCCATTAAACATCATGTAGCCAGGGTCAACCATACATAGCCCATTAAACATCATGTAGCCAGGGTCAACCATACATAGCCCATTAAACATCATGTAGCCAGGGTCAACCATACATAGCCCATTAAACATCATGTAGCCAGGGTCAACCATACATAGCCCATTAAACATCATGTAGCCAGGGTCAACCATACATAGCCCATTAAACATCATGTAGCCAGGGTCAACCATACATAGCCCATTAAACATCATGTAGCCAGGGTCAACCATACATAGCCCATTAAACATCATGTAGCCAGGGTCAACCATACATAGCCCATTAAACATCATGTAGCCAGGGTCAACCATACATAGTCCATTAAACATGTAGCCAGGGTCAACCATACATAGCCCATTACACATCATGTAGCCAGGGTCAACCATACATAGCCCATTAAACATCATGTTCAACCATACATAGCCCATTAAGCATCATGTAGCCAGGGTCAACCATACATAGCCCATTAAACATCATGTAGCCAGGGTCAACCATACATAGCCCATTAAACATCATGTAGCCATGTCAACCATCAACCATACATAGCCCATTAAACATCATGTAGCCAGGGTCAACCATACATAGCCCATTAAACATCATGTAGCCAGGGTCAACCATACATAGCCCATTAAACATCATGTAGCCAGGGTCAACCATATCATAGCCCATTAAACATCATGTAGCCAGGGTCAACCATACATAGCCCATTAAACATCATGTAGCCAGGGTCAACCATACATAGCCCATTAACATCATGTAGCCATGGTCAACCATACATAGCCCATTAAACATCATGTAGCCAGGGTCAACCATACATAGCCATGTAGCCAGGGTCAACCATATATAGCCCATGTAAACATCATGTAGCCAGGGTCAACCATACATAGCCCATTAAACATCATGTAGCCAGGGTCAACCATACATAGCCCATTAAACATCATGTAGCCAGGGTCAACCATACATAGCCCATTAAACATCATGTAGCCAGGGTCAACCATACATAGCCCATTAAACATCATGTAGCCATGGTCAACCATACATAGCCCATTAAACATCATGTAGCCAGGGTCAACCATACATAGCCCATTAAACATCATGTAGCCAGGGTCAACCATACATAGCCCATTAAACATCATGTAGCCAGGGTCAACCATACATAGCCCATTAAACATCATGTAGCCAGGGTCAACCATTACATAGCCCATTAAACATCATGTAGCCAGGGTCAACCATACATAGCCCATTAAACATCATGTAGCCAGGGTCAACCATACATAGCCCATTAAACATCATGTAGCCAGGGTCAACCATACATAGCCCATTAAACATCATGTAGCCAGGGTCAACCATACATAGCCCATTACAACATCATGTAGCCATCAACCATCATACCATACATAGCCCATTAAACATCATGTAGCCATGGCCAGGGTCAACCATACATAGCCCATTAAACATCATGTAGCCAGGGTCAACCATACATAGCCCATTAAACATCATGTAGCCAGGGTCAACCATACATAGCCCATTAAACATCATGTAGCCAGGGTCAACCATACATAGCCCATTAAACATCATGTAGCCAGGGTCAACCATACATAGCCCATTAAACATCATGTAGCCAGGGTCAACCATACATAGCCCATTAAACATCATGTAGCCAGGGTCAACCATACATAGCCCATTAAACATCATGTAGCCAGGGTCAACCATACATAGCCCATTAAACATCATGTAGCCAGGGTCAACCATACATAGCCCATTAAACATCATGTAGCCAGGGTCAACCATACATAGCCCATTAAACATCATGTAGCCAGGGTCAACCATACATAGCCCATTAAACATCATGTAGCCAGGGTCAACCATACATAGCCCATTAAACATCATGTAGCCAGGGTCAACCATACATAGCCCATTAAACATCATGTAGCCAGGGTCAACCATACATAGCCCATTAAACATCATGTAGCCAGGGTCAACCATACATAGCCCATTAAACATCATGTAGCCAGGGTCAACCATACATAGCCCATTAAACATCATGTAGCCAGGGTCAACCATACATAGCCCATTAAACATCATGTAGCCAGGGTCAACCATACATAGCCCATTAAACATCATGTAGCCAGGGTCAACCATACATAGCCCATTAAACATCATGTAGCCAGGGTCAACCATACATAGCCCATTAAACATCATGTAGCCAGGGTCAACCATTCATAGCCCATTAAACATCATGTAGCCAGGGTCAACCATACATAGCCCATTAAACATCATGTAGCCAGGGTCAACCATACATAGCCCATTAAACATCATGTAGCCATGGACCATACATAGCCCATTAAACATCATGTAGCCAGGGTCAACCATACATAGCCCATTAAACATCATGTAGCCAGGGTCAACCATACATAGCCCATTAAACATCATGTAGCCAGGGTCAACCATACATAGCCCATTAAACATCATGTAGCCATGGACCATACATAGCCCATTAAACATCATGTAGCCAGGGTCAACCATACATAGCCCATTAAACATCATGTAGCCAGGGTCAACCATACATAGCCCATTAAACATCATGTAGCCAGGGTCAACCATACATAGCCCATTAAACATCATGTAGCCAGGGTCAACCATACATAGCCCATTAATCATCATGTAGCCAGGGTCAACCATACATAGCCCATTAAACATCATGTAGCCAGGGTCAACCATACATAGCCCATTAAACATCATGTAGCCAGGGTCAACCATACATAGCCCATTAAACATCATGTAGCCAGGGTCAACCATACATAGCCCATTAAACATCATGTAGCCATCAACCATCATAGCCCATTAAACATAGCCCATTACATAGCCCATCATGTAGCCAGGGTCAACCATACATAGCCCATTAAACATCATGTAGCCAGGGTCAACCATACATAGGTAGCCAACCATACATAGCCCATTAAACATCATGTAGCCAGGGTCAACCATACATAGCCCATTAAACATCATGTAGCCAGGGTCAACCATACATAGCCCATTAAACATCATGTAGCCAGGGTCAACCATACATAGCCCATTAATATCATGTAGCCAGGGTCAACCATCATAGCCCATTAAACATCATGTAGCCATGGACCATACATAGCCCATTAAACATGTAGCCAGGGTCAACCATACATAGCCCATTAAACATCATGTAGCCAGGGTCAACCATACATAGCCCATTAAACATCATGTAGCCAGGGTCAACCATACATAGCCCATTAAACATCATGTAGCCAGGGTCAACCATACATAGCCCATTAAACATCATGTAGCCAGGGTCAACCATACATAGCCCATTAAACATCATGTAGCCAGGGTCAACCATACATAGCCCATTAAACATCATGTAGCCAGTCAACCATACATAGGTAGCCAACCATACATAGCCCATTAAACATCATGTAGCCAGGGTCAACCATACATAGCCCATTAAATCATCATGTAGCCAGGGTCAACCATACATAGCCCATTAAACATCATGTAGCCAGGGTCAACCATACATAGCCCATTAAACATCATGTAGCCAGGGTCAACCATACATAGCCCATTAAACATCATGTAGCCAGGGTCAACCATACATAGCCCATTAAACATCATGTAGCCAGGGTCAACCATACATAGCCCATTAAACATCATGTAGCCAGGGTCAACCATACATAGCCCATTAAACATCATGTAGCCAGGGTCAACCATACATAGCCCATTAAACATCATGTAGCCAGGGTCAACCATACATAGCCCATTAAACATCATGTAGCCAGGGTCAACCACATAGCCCATTAAACATCATGTAGCCCCATACATAGCCCATTAACATCATGTAGCCATGGTCAACCATACATAGCCCATTAAACATCATGTAGCCAGGGTCAACCATACATAGCCCATTAAACATCATGTAGCCATGGTCAACCATACATAGCCCATTAAACATCATGTAGCCAGGGTCAACCATACATAGCCCATTAAACATCATGTAGCCAGGGTCAACCATACATAGCCCATTAAACATCATGTAGCCAGGGTCAACCATACATAGCCCATTAAACATCATGTAGCCAGGGTCAACCATACATAGCCCATTAAACATCATGTAGCCAGGGTCAACCATACATAGCCCATTAAACATCATGTAGCCAGGGTCAACCATACATAGCCCATTAAACATCATGTAGCCAGGGTCAACCATACATAGCCCATTAAACATCATGTAGCCAGGGTCAACCATACATAGCCCATTAAACATCATGTAGCCAGGGTCAACCATACATAGCCCATTAAACATCATGTAGCCAGGGTCAACCATAGCCCATATGTAGCCAGGGTCAACCATACATAGCCCATTAAACATCATGTAGCCAGGGTCAACCATACATAGCCCATTAAACATCATGTAGCCAGGGTCAACCATACATAGCCCATTAAACATCATGTAGCCAGGGTCAACCATACATAGCCCATTAAACATCATGTAGCCAGGGTCAACCATACATAGCCCATTAAACATCATGTAGCCAGGGTCAACCATACATAGCCCATTAAACATCATGTAGCCAGGGTCAACCATACATAGCCCATTAAACATCATGTAGCCAGGGTCAACCATACATAGCCCATTAAACATCATGTAGCCAGGGTCAACCATACATAGCCCATTAAACATCATGTAGCCAGGGTCAACCATACATAGCCCATTAAACATCATGTAGCCAGGGTCAACCATACATAGCCCATTAAACATCATGTAGCCAGGTCAACCATACATAGCCCATTAAACATCAACCATACCATACATAGCCCATTAAACATCATGTAGCCAGGGTCAACCATACATAGCCCATTAAACATCATGTAGCCAGGGTCAACCATACATAGCCCATTAAACATCATGTAGCCAGGGTCAACCATACATAGCCCATTAAACATCATGTAGCCAGGGTCAACCATACATAGCCCATTAAACATCATGTAGCCAGGGTCAACCATACATAGCCCATTAAACATCATGTAGCCAGGGTCAACCATACATAGCCCATTAAACATCATGTAGCCAGGGTCAACCATACATAGCCCATTAAACATCATGTAGCCAGGGTCAACCATACATAGCCCATTAAACATCATGTAGCCAGGGTCAACCATACATAGCCCATTAAACATCATGTAGCCAGGGTCAACCATACATAGCCCATTAAACATCATGTAGCCAGGGTCAACCATACATAGCCCATTAAACATCATGTAGCCAGGGTCAACCATACATAGCCCATTAAACATCATGTAGCCAGGGTCAACCATACATAGCCCATTAAACATCATGTAGCCAGGGTCAACCATACATAGCCCATTAAACATCATGTAGCCAGGGTCAACCATACATAGCCCATTAAACATCATGTAGCCAGGGTCAACCATACATAGCCCATTAAACATCATGTAGCCATGGTCAACCATCATAACCATACATAGCCCATTAAACATCATGTAGCCAGGGTCAACCATACATAGCCCATTAAACATCATGTAGCCAGGGTCAACCATACATAGCCCATTAAACATCATGTAGCCAGGGTCAACCATACATAGCCCATTAAACATCATGTAGCCATGTAGGTCAACCATACATAGCCCATTAAACATCATGTAGCCAGGGTCAACCATACATAGCCCATTAAACATCATGTAGCCAGGGTCAACCATACATAGCCCATTAAACATCATGTAGCCAGGGTCAACCATACATAGCCCATTAAACATCATGTAGCCAGGGTCAACCATACATAGCCCATTAAACATCATGTAGCCAGGGTCAACCATACATAGCCCATTAAACATCATGTAGCCAGGGTCAACCATACATAGCCCATTAAACATCATGTAGCCAGGGTCAACCATACATAGCCCATTAAACATCATGTAGCCAGGGTCAACCATACATAGCCCATTAAACATCATGTAGCCAGGGTCAACCATACATAGCCCATTAAACATCATGTAGCCAGGGTCAACCATACATAGCCCATTAAACATCATGTAGCCATCAACCATACATAGCCCATTAAACATCATGTAGCCAGGGTCAACCATACATAGCCCCCATTAAACATCATGTAGCCAGGGTCAACCATACATAGCCCATTAAACATCATGTAGCCAGGGTCAACCATACATAGCCCATTAAACATCATGTAGCCAGGGTCAACCATACATAGCCCATTAAACATCATGTAGCCAGGGTCAACCATACATAGCCCATTAAACATCATGTAGCCAGGGTCAACCATACATAGCCCATTAAACATCATGTAGCCAGGGTCAACCATACATAGCCCATTAAACATCATGTAGCCAGGGTCAACCATACATAGCCCATTAAACATCATGTAGCCAGGGTCAACCATACATAGCCCATTAAACATCATGTAGCCAGGGTCAACCATACATAGCCCATTAAACATCATGTAGCCAGGGTCAACCATACATAGCCCATTAAACATCATGTAGCCAACCATACATAGCCCATTAATCATCATGTAGCCAGGGTCAACCCATTAAACATCATGTAGCCAGGGTCAACCATATATAATCAGGACTGTCATCAGGTTAACATCTGACGAGTTAAATATTTTTATGTTTATGAAATAAAATTCTTATGGCATTTGTATATCAGAGATGAGATTGATTTCCTCGTTTTTTCAATGGCCCCAGGGATCAATGTAAATCTACTGAAGAATTGGGGGAGAGGGCGGAGTAGTTAGGTTTTGTGTTGAAGCGAAACTGCGGATGGGAGACTGATATTGAAATTCTACCAGCCAGGCCAAGTCATGGTGCAATGTTTCAATAAAGTATGATTCGCAGGGCACGTCAGCTCTAAAGAAGTTCAACAACCATATTCAGTGTGGTGGAAAAAAGCCATGTAAGAATGAAGGATCATCTTACAAATGAAATGAGGCACTTGGATTGAGCATTGGTCATTTGTCTGTCACCTTTGTCCGTCCGTCTCATTCTCATTCTCTCTCTCTCTCTCTCTCTCTCTCTCTCTCTCTCTCTCTCTTTCGCGCTACCAGAAAATCATCAGCCCTGAGTCAATGGTTTTTAGGATTTCACAAATCTTTGTTGGACCAAGGACATTACATTTGTGTTAACTTTGTTCTCCCTGAGGCTGATTTTTACATGTTCAAAGGCACATTCTTCAGCTTCATGGGGCTTTGCCCTGACCCCCACCAGGAGCTTTGCCCCGACCCCCACCAGGAGCTTTGCCCCGACCCCCACCAGGAGCTTTGCCCCGACCTCCACCAGGAGCTTTGCCCCTCCACCAGGAGCTTTGCCCCGACCTCCACCAGGAGCTTTGCCCCGACCTCCACCAGGAGCTTTGCCCCGACCTCCACCAGGAGCTTTGCCCGTGGACCCCAAAGGGGGTCTGCACTGGCTCCCGGATCCCCCCCCCCCCCCCCCCCCCTCCTTTTTGATTATCTGGGAATCTCATCTCTTATAGCATGAAGCCATTGAGAGGAAGATGGTAGAGACTGTTGAAACTAAGGTAGACGAGTACATGTCTGAAATGTTGGAGAAAGAAAAAAGGAAGGTGAGCATCATCGTTGCTAACCTTCCTGAAAGTGAGCTTGCGACAGCAGAGAAGAGGAAACAGGAGGATAGGGACAGTCAGGAAGCTGGTATGGAAAACGGTGGATGATGTGAAGGTTGATGAGTTGGATATGATCCAGTCAGGCTTGGCTCCATAAAGGTAGGCAGCAATGCAAAACCTATGTTACTCAGACTGACAGTGAAAACTGAAGGAACGAAAAGAAATAATGAAAAACGTAGGAAACCTGAAGAAAAATGTGCCCCCACAAAACAGTGTACATCAATGACGACTGCACCTCAAAGGAGAGAGAGAGAAAATGAGAAAGCTCGGAGAAGAACTAAAAATCAGAACGAATGAGGGAGAACCACATTTGATGATTAATTATCGAGAGGGAAAGATTGTGACCAGGATGAGGAAAGATGACCAAAAGATAGTGACACCGACAGAGGACGGACAGACGCCTTCTCGTGCATCAGCTCAGGCTGAGGCAGAGAAAGGTGCCGACAAGACAGACAGACTTAATAAAGGGTCAGTTGTACATAATGTAAATATATCAGCTTCTATTCCCAGTGCCCATTTTTTCTGGCTTAGGAAATTTGTACACACGCCAACAAATTCAGCGTGGACACGAGCTCACCAAGTCACAAAGGAATGTAGATTAAGAGTCCTTCACTGGAAAATCTTACATAATATTTACCCTACTAATATTATTCTGCATAAAATGAAGCTAAAAGACAGCAACAAATGTTCTTATTGTAATGACTGTGTAGATTTTATTGAACATTGTTTCTGTGTTTGTCCAGTAATAGGTCTTTGGAAACATACTTTGGTACCAGAACCAGATTATATGCCTACTGTACTTTTATTTATCTATGTGTATGTGTGTGGTTGCAAACTTGCAGCTTTTGATTACATTCCTTTCCAAGTGTTGGACAGAGTGATATTTGCTGGCTTGTGTTACTGAATCATAACAGTTGATTTCAGTACACATGCTATGTTTTCTTTCAGTTTGAACTGGAACTGATATTTTCCTTAGTGCTATTGTACAAGGGCGGCATCCTAGCCGGTTGGGATCCAATAATCCCTGCCGGCTGAAGCCCCTATCTCTAATCCATAGAGATCTACACCCATGTTTTCCTGTGATTATCAGCAGGGCATCGTGGGCAGGAGGCATAATCCTTGACTCACAAGCTTAGGCAAGACGGGGCAATGCCGCCAAGACGCCACCGCACCCAGAATCCGCGAGGAGACCACGCCTGTGCCGTGCCATCCCGCGACGCCTCAACCGGAACGACTGGGACCTACTCGCCACTGAAGAGCAACCCCAGCACTCGCCGCTCCCGACAGAGGAACCTTACACCAGATAAGTCCGCCGGACAGTGCAAAGAACATTAATTTACCCCTGGACAGTGGATAATATTAGTGACCCTTCCGGCTTGGGGCTAACCTTATAGAAAGACAAAAGTCTTGTATAATCCTTTCGGATTTCATTGTTTTTCATTCATATTTTGTTTTGGCGCCATTGACCTGCTTTATTTTTATTGCTACATAATCTTATGCAGATTTGTGAGTAAATAAAATACAAGTGTGCAAGTAATTCTGAACCCTTTGGTCAGACTGATGAGAGTGGAAGTTTTGTAATTTTGATGTAAAAACCTGCTTCTCTCTGTCATTTAGGAGGGAATGAGCTAAAGGCTAAGTCTCTAGGGGAAGACTTTTAGAGCTAAATTTTCAATTACAACATTTTCCTTTAGCCCACTTCTCTAGGGTGTGGGAGGTGAGCAAATTTCCCGGCCCCTTTTCATCTAATACATTTAAATTTTTGCCCGGTTCTGGCTCGTATGATTGAAAGAAATACAAGTGGTAGACTTGCTCTAAATGACAATATGCTACGATATGGCCCTATCAACTATAGATGCAGATGCAGATAATACATCTGTTAAAAAAGAAACATTACAATCAGATTTACACTCCTTACATGCATGGTCAGAGAAATTGAACTTATATTTTAATGTCCAAAAATGCAAGGTAATGTACATTGGAAGGAAAAACCCTAAACATGATTATTACATGAAGTTGAACGGCACAACAAGTAAAATTAATGTATGTGAAAATGAGAGACTTGGGAATAACTTTTGATCCATCGTTAAAATTTGATACACATTATACAGAAGGTAACCAGTAAAGATAATCAAGTAATGGGTTTAATCAAAAGATCATTTGACTATCTTCATAAAGATAGTTAAATTATACAAGTTCGACCTCGCTTAGAATACGGCAACTGTATATGGCATCCTAACCTAAAAAGACAGTCAAATAGAAATTGAAAAAGTTCAGAGAAGAGCCACAAAAGCATGTAAAGATATGTTTTATGAGGAACGTTTAGACTAAAATTACCATCTTTAAAAGGAGGGGATCTAATTCAAGAATATAAAACTGTACATAATCTTGATGATGTAAATTTTAATGACTTTTTCATGAAAAGTACAATAGACAAAACAAGAAAGTGATGGTAAGTTGTCTAATACTAACACCCGCAAACTGGGTTTTTTACTAACCGTGTTCTTCAGATGTGGAATAATCTACCAACTAACAAAGAATGCACCTAACATTAACAAAGATTCTAAAAGGGTAAGATGGACTACTTAAGAGTTACAGCGAACCGGGCTGATAGAGTTGTTAGTGAGGTAGTTATACACCATTAATAATAATAATAATAATTTCACTTATATAGCGCGATACAAATCATGCTAAAAGCAAGCTCTCAGCGCTTTACAAACATTGATAAAACCATGTAAAAATATAAATGAAAAATTAACACATTGACACACCATGTTTCATAACAATGATATACACTACTCACAAAAAGTTAAGGATCACTATGAGAAAACAGGTGCGCAATAAACTCCGTTCGCTCCTGTTATTTTTTTCTCAGTCAAGCCAAATTGTTATGAATTCTTGTTCAGCTGTAAGTGGGCGATGTTGTGTTAGTGGAAACATTGCACGTGATTCTCTATTACTGAGCTTGGCAGCAAAAGAAAAAGCGGAAACTTGCGAAAAAGGACCTTGTTTTGGATCGTTCTGCATGAACACATTGCACAAGCCAGATGGAAAAACCATTATGCACGTGCAAGCACTGCTGTTTATGTGTGAGATGCTGTCTCTTGCTTGGCTTTATAAGAAGACATACCACCAGTATTAGGCCTGATTTGACAATGCCTCCACGACGAAAATTGAGCGAGTTGGATAGGGGACGAGCTGTTGCATGGTTCCAAGATGGTGTTCCCAAGCGAGAAGTGGCCAGGCGACTTCAGGTGTCCATCTCGGTCATTGTCAGACTGATTCAACGCTTCACAGCCACTGGGAGGGTCCATGAAAGACGCAGATCTGGTCGACCGAAGAAGACAACTCCACGTGAAGATCGTCTCATTGAACGACAAGCCCTGCAGACAAGAACAGCCTCTTCCAGCATCATTCGAAGGCAGCTGAGGATGGCTACTAACATCAACATCAGCCAGCAGACCATACGGAACCGCCTTCATGGGTTTAACCTCCGTTCTCGTCGCCCAGCTGTACGGCCACGCTTAACTCCAGCCCATAGGGCAGCACGCCGCGCCTTCTGCAGACGTCACGTGAGGTGGACACGTCAGCAATGGTCCCAGGTCCTGTTCAGTGATGAATCACGCTTCACCCTGAACCACAACGACGGCCGACTGAGGGTCTGGAGGCGCCCAGGGGAACGCTTTATTGACGCCACTGTCCAAGAAAAGGTGGCCTTTGGTGGAGGTTCTGTAATGGTCTGGGGGGCCTTCAGCCTTCACCACAGAACACCCTTGTATCATGTACAGGGTAACCTGACTGGCCTCCGATACCGGGATGAGATCCTTCGACCGCTGGCTGTGCCTACACTGCAGCAGATGGGACCGCCGGCTGTCTACCAGGATGACAACGCTCGCCCCCACAGGGCAAGGGTGGTCAACGACTTCCTGCAGCAGTC
>CM065706.1:1613010-1623010 GCA_017654935.2 Phymorhynchus buccinoides | reverse complement strand
TTCGAGCGTACCAGTGGGCAGAATATCCACTCGTCTGTGCGTGCCCCTTGTCAGAATGTGTGTATGTGCAGAGCCCACAAGCATGTGCATACGTCATGTGCGTGCGCGCGTGTGTTCGTGTGTCTGTAAAAACATGCTTTTCTGTCAATATATGTGTCAAGTCAAGTCAATGATGATGAAAAACAGACACATATGGGACACCAGTAGATAATTATAAAGATGGTGGGAACGATCCTGGAGGCAATGCCTGGGGGCAGTGCAACACCAGGAAAATCCGGAATTTTTAACAATACAGATGAACTATTAAGTCAAGTCAAGTCAAGTTAAAATGATCTTTTTTGAGGGTTAAAGAGTAAACTGACAAAGCTTTTTTTCCGTCCTGGCCTGTGTGTCTGTGCGTGCGCGCTGTTTGTGTGTGTATTTGCGCGCGTGTGCATGCATGCATATTTGTGTTGAGGTGTGCGATAACTGACGATATCGTGAGATGTAACCACACACTCTTTTTTCTTCTTAGAGTAAGACGTTGATTCACCTAACAATCTGGATTTGATTTGATTACGGGTTTCAGACTCGTCAAGTTCTGGTGGGCAACAAATGCGACCTGGACACCCTTCGTCAAGTGACTTCGCAAGAAGCCACGGCTCTGGCCGACAAACTGGGCATGCGTCACATGGAAACTTCCGCCAAGACGTCACACAACCTGCACGAGCTCTTCCATGACGTCACGCGACAGCTGATGGCCAATGTCAAGGACGGTGAAACCACCCCCACCCCTACCCGTCCCTCTCCCTTACCGCTCAGTCATAAAGTGGCGACTGGGGGGATTTGTAACTGCTGAGCTGAAAAAAACCCCATCAGCTTGACATTAAGGTGCTGAAACTTGTAAATAAATCATAAATGACGTGACAAAGAGATTATAGCGATGGCTTGAAGTCAAAACAGACTATCTTTAGATAGTCTATTGACATATTATTGAAGTTATTACGAAAACTAACAATTTGTATTTAAAAAAAGACTGCTGAAATATAAAAAGCAAACCCCCCTTTTTATATTTCTGCAGTCATTGTTTCATAAAAGTTATTAGTTTTTGTAATAAATCCAATAATACGTCAATGGACTATTTAACGATAGTTCGTTTTCACTTCAAGCCATCGTTAATTTATTTTAGATATGTCTAGAGACAGACAGACAAAGAACAAAGAGATAGGACAAAGAGATGGGAAGCAACACATTATGTCAAACTGTGTGTGTGTGTGTGTGTGTGTGTGTGTGTGTGTGTGGTATAAGAGAGAGAGCGAGAGACAGAGAGAGAGACAGAGAGTACCTAGTACGAGATAAAATAAAGGAATTAAGCTCGATTGTAGAATGTGTGCATGCTCACTTTGTCAGCTGGAGTGATTGATGTTTTTGATCAATGGCAATGACATCTTGTGCTGGTACGTACCCATTTACCAGTTGTAACAGATTGAGCCATGAATAAGGATTGTTTTTCAACACTATGGCAAGCAATGAAGTCTTGTATTGGTGCGTTACCAGTTCTCAAGATGGAGCAATTATACGCACAGATACTTTTCAATTCTGGCAAATTGGTCCAATATTTGTAAACCACATATTACTAACTGTTTTAAAGATGGACAAGTATGTGTAGACCATTATACCAGTTCTAAGCACGGATACATATTTGTAGACCGAATACCAGTTATATTAAAGATGGATACATTATTTGTAGACCTAATACCAGTTATAAAGACGGATACATATTTGTAGACCAAATACCATGCAGTTATATTAAAGAGATACTTGTTCCCACCATCTTTGTATTTACAAATGTCCCATATGTGCTATGACCGAGAATACCAGTTAAAGATGGATACATATTTGTAGACCAAATACCAGTTCTAAAGACGGATACATATTTGTAGACCAAATACCAGTTATATTAAAGATGGACACATATTTGCATACCAAATACCAGTTATATTAAAGATGGATACATATTTGCATACCGAATACCAGTTCTATTAAAGATGGATACATATTTGTACACCATAATACCAGTTCTAAAAATGAAAAGATATTTGAGGACTGTGAATCAGCTCTTAAGACGGAGCCACTATTAATTAAGGACTGATTTTCATTTCCCTGTTTGAAGCAATGAAGTCTTGTACCTCTGCCTTCCATGTCAAAGACTGAGCCGTTTACTACACACAAAGGATTGATGTTCAGTTCCACTGCTATTAGCAGGCCATGAAGTTTAATGAAGCCTGGTACCTCTGCCTTCCATGTCAAAGACTGAGCCGTTTACTATACACAAAGGATCGATGTTCAGTTCCATTGCTATTAGCAGGCCATGAAGTTTAATGAAGTCTGGTACCTCTGCCTTCCAGGTGTCAAAGACTGAGCCGTTTACTATACACAAAGGATCGATGTTCAGTTCCATTGCTATTAGCAGGCCATGAAGTTTAATGAGTCTGGTACCTCTGCCTTCCATGTCAAAGACTGAGCCGTTTACTATACACAAAGGATTGATGTTCAGTTCCATTTCTATTAGCAGGCCATGAAGTTTAATGAAGTCTGGTACCTCTGCCTTCCAGGTGTCAAAGACTGAGCCGTTTACTATGCACAAAGGATCGATGTTCAGTTCCATTGCTATTAGCAGGCCATGAAGTTTAATGAAGTCTGGTACCTCTGCCTTCCATGTCAAAGACTGAGCCGTTTACTATACACAAAGGATCGATGTTCAGTTCCATTGCCATTAGCAAGCGATGAAGTTTTAAGAGCTGGTCATATAAGCCACAGAATGCATCCAACAACACACTGTTAATAGGGAAATGTTGTAGTGATACAAGTTTTATAAAATATCATTAGGATCCCACCGTATTATATACAGGATAGGGTCGTATTGCTATTGTAAAACAAAAAAATCTTTTATTTTCCTCACCCCCTTTTTTAAAAAACCCTTGGTTTAATGGAATTGCTATCCATGATGATGATGACAATTAGTGACCGTCACAACATATCGACATTTGTATTGAGTAATTACAATGCACTGTTACGTTTATTTGATTTATGTTGTGCATTGCCGCCTTTACTGCACATATCGTTTGTTGTTGTTTCATGATTGAATAAACCTACTGACTGATATTTCTTTTTTCAGTGTGTGTAGCTTAAAAAAAAAAATGATGTCCTATCATTGACTGCGTGTGTGTGTGTGTCACTGTCACCGTGTGCGTCTGTATGTGTGTTCGCGCATGCGTGTGTGCCTGTTTATATGCCATGTGTGGATGTTTTCACGTCTCTCTCTCTCTCTCTCTCTCTCTCTCTCTCATCTCTCTCTCTCTCTCTCTCTCTCTCTCTCTCTCGTCGACTCTGACACACACACACACTCACGCACTCAAGAAAGACCACCGCGTTTCGAAAACTGGTGTCAAAGATGATTATGCCCCTTATCTGAGTCACTGTCTATCGTAACTGTCAATAAATTATGGCCGTCTGCCTGTCCCCTCACCCTAATTACACTTATCTGTATTGCTAAAAATTCGGGACTTTACTGGTGTTGCACTGCCTGCCTCCAGGATCGTTACCATCATCTTTATATCTACTAATGTCCCATATATTTCCATTCGTCCCCTCACCCTCACCCACCCCCGTCTCTCTCTCTCTCTCTCTCTCTCTCTCTCTCTCTCTCTCTCTCTCTCTCTCTCTCTCTCTCTCTCTCTCTCTCTCTCTCTCTCTCTCTCTCTCTCTCTCTCTCTCTCTCTCTGTCTCTCTCTCTCTCTCTCGTACGTGAGTAGCTAATGCAAATGCAAGAATTTTCTCAAATGCATGCGTGCATGTAGGGGAAGACTCTCTCGCATGGGCGGGTAAGAAGCCCACCCCAATTATCTCATGAAATGAAGCAAATCTTCAGTCTCATTTTGCCCATGAGACGAGCGTTAATGTCTAGCATTCGTCTCATGGGCAAATTTGACTGAATTGTCTTTATTTCATGAGATAATTGGGGTGGGCTTCTTACCCGCCCATGCGCTTTTTACCCCGTCTTCCCCTAAATAAATACATGAAAAAGAAAGCAAGACAAATAAGAAGGGGCAAACAAAGCAGAGAGAAAGAAGCAAAGAAAACGGGAAGAAAGAAGAAAGTGACAGGCACAAAAAGATACAACCAATGGTTGAATGAAATCTGATCTTTGGTCGGACTCCATGGACGCATGACTGAGAGTAGTCGGAGAGAGAGAGAGAGAGAGAGAGAGAGAGAGAGAGAGAGAGAGAGAGAGAGAGAGAGAGAGAGGGAGAGAGAAGAGAGAGAGAGAGAGAGAGAGAGAGAGAGAGAGAGAGAGAGAGAGAGAGAGTTTATTAGAGGGTTTCTTTGAGAGAGAGAGAGATCGAGAGAGAGAGAGAGAGAGAGACGAGAGAGAGAGAATTAATGGTTTATTTTTTGTTAGGCCGAGAGAGTGAGAGAGAGAGAGAGAGAGAGAGAGGAGAGAGAGAGAGAGGAGAGAGAGAGAGAGAGAGAGAGAGAGAGAGAGAGAGAGAGAGAGAGAGAGAGAGAGAGAGGAGAAATAAAGCTAAAGAGAGAGAGAGAAACTTGAAAACTTGTTACAGAAACTTGAAAACTTAAACTTTATTTTACCAAGGATATAGATTTTAGGCAATGCCTATTCTTCCAATCTGTCCTTGATACATATAATACTACCACAGAACACAAACATGGCAAGGCATACTATTACACAAAGGTAGCAAAACAGTTGATATTATGAAACATAGATAGGCTGAAATAACAGTGGCTTGGCGTACAAAAAACACTTACATGACTATAAATTCCAGAGAAGAAAAATGGCGGGTAAAAAATAAAGACAAAAAAATAGATAGGCTGAAATATGGGTTTATAAAACTTGCATAATATTTTAATAGTCGCGCGTGCATACAAGCATGCAACCATACTTACACACTAGCGTGTATGTATATATATGAAACATACATTATAGAACAGGGCAAATAAATGCATCATAGGGTATGTAACAGGCAACAGTTTGCATTAAATTGAGGACACCATTTATAACATATAATTATTAGGCACATTGTATGCAAATAGTAAGCAAATAGAATAAAATGAACTGAATACATACTAACATTGTCATAAGCATTTAGCATATCAGGAGATATGACCCTGGGGGGAGAAATGAGATTAAGGAGGGTCGAATGTTAGTGTCTTTCGAACACTCGTTTTGAAGGCTGCGATAGAGGAGCATAGTTTAATGTCACGCGGAAGGGAGTTCTATATAAAGGAACCTGAAAAGGTAAAGCTCGACTTATATTTATCAATTCTTGTTTGTGGTAAAATATAATTACATGAACCATACCGTTGTGAGGCTTGTGTAACTAGATTTTTCAGGTATTGTGGAGCTAAGCCGTTGTGTACTTTGTACATGAGAATGGCTTATTGTAGCTAAGCTGTGATTGCAGTGGAAGTATGTTTAACTGGGCTTGTTTTGCAAATGTACTGAGTTCAGGATCAGTAAGAATTATTTTAGCTGCCCTTTTGTGCATAGAATTGAGTTTCAATAAGTGACAATTAGCTGCAGAGTCCCAGACTACAGATGTATAATTAATGTGCGAGAGACAGTGGGCATGAAAAAACATTTTGCGCGCATCTATATCTATGAAGGGTGTAAGTGGTTTTTTTTAGTAGGAATAGGCTGCGTGCAAGTTTATGTGTCATTTTTTAAAATATAGGATTGCCATTTTAGTTCGTTATCTATTGTCACTCCTAGGACTCGGTGCTCGCGTACTTGATCTATGGCATTGTCATTAATATAAACATTTAAAACTAGAGATTCTTTCTGATGCTTTTGTCTTGAAGTAATTACCATGCTTTTGGTTTTGTTTGGATGGAGGACCATACGGTTTTGGCTACACCAATCAGAGACATCATGTAAAGCTGACTGAAGAGAGGTTTGAATCGCAGGTAGGTTAGTTGCACTAGAATGGAGAGAGGTGTCATCAGCAAAGAGATCACATGAGACAGAGTCAGTTGATATTGATAATGGTAGATCATTAATGAATAGGCAGAATAGAAGAGACCCTAAGACAGATCCTTGGGGTACACCAGTCTTTATTACCTCAGTGCACGAATTTATGCCATTACTAAGGACAAACTGTGTTCTATTAGTAAGATAGGATGCAAAGAAAGAGACAATATTTTCGTCTCGTAGATATAGTGCCAGTTTTTTAAGTAGTATTTCATGATTCACAAGATCAAACGCTTTCTTAAAGTCTAGGAATACAGAACCTGTCATTTTGCCTTGGTTGATTGCTGAAAGCCATCTGTCACAGATATGGACTAGGGCAGTTTGACAAGAACGGTGATGTCGAAAGCCGGATTGTAAGAGATGAAAGAGATTATTAACTTCAAGGTAGTGCATTAGATGTTTATGAATATGTTTTTCTAGCGGTTTAGACTGAACAGAAAGAAGGGAAATTGGCCTAAAATTGTTCAAATCAGAAACATCTTTACTTTTAGGCAATGGTATAACTTTTGCCGATTTGAGACTAGGTGGAACTATGTTCTGGTCTACACACGCATTGTATATAAAAGTAAGAGGTTCTACTATGTAAGGAATTGAAAGTTTTAAGAGGGAGCTACTTATTTGATCAGGTCCCATTGATTTTGTATTTTTTAGACTTGAGATAAGGGAGCCAACTTCGTGAATAGCCAAAGAAGGTACTTTAAATGAATTGCCAGGTTTAACATTAGTATTACAGAAGGTTTGAAGAGAAGGGGGTGGGTTATATTCTTTAGCAGGTTGTGATGTATCTGTTGGACTTAGAGACTCTGCTAAGTTTATAAAGTGTTTATTGAATGAGTCTGGTGACCAGTTATAGTTATGCGTATGCTGGCGATTGGACTTGTGTGTGATAGTGTTTACTGATGGCTCGCCATAAAGAAGATGTGTCATTGTTTATAGATACCATTTTGTTGAAGTGTTGTTTCCTGGAGTCACGAATAAGATCATTGACTTTGTTTCTTAGTTTTTTAAATTGTGATTCAGCTTTTTCACGCTCCAGTCGTTTTTCTGCTTTAACATCATCAGGTAGTGTATCAATTATGTATTTCTTCAGCAATTTGCAGTTGTATTTGAGTTGTTTTCGTTTTTGCATTGCTTCAGCTATTTGGGGAGTTAGCCAACCAGGAAGAGTGGAACTTTTCACTCTTTTGCTTCTAAGAGGTGCGTGTTTCTCTATTACGGGTAGAAATGTAGAATAAAATACATCTAGAGCTTGAATAGGACATGAAAAGTGAAATACAGTATCAAAGTGTGCCATGCTTAAATCATAGAAGAATGCAGGTTTATCAAAGTGTTTAAATGATCTGTAGTGAATAGTAGTGTGTCCTTTGGTTTGAGTCTTAGGAGGTCTGTTCATCCATGTGCATGTAACAGGGGAGTGGTCACTAATACATATAGAATCTAGAACATTGACATCAGTGACTAGGGACGTGTTGTTGGTGTAAACGTGGTCAAGTAGTGTTGCTGAAGTGGGAGTGACTCACCCGTAGAGACAAGTTGCTGGAGACCAAATAGGGTAGTAGTTAATCGCCATGAAGTTTGAGGCTTAAATAAGTCATAATTGAAATCACCCAGTAGCAGTATATTACGATTGTTTACCTTGACATTATCCATCATAAACACGAAATCATCCAGCCAATCATATGTAGAGGCAGGGTTTCTGTATAGGTTAGGTAACCAACTAATAAAGGTGATGATTTAGAATATCTTACTTCTAGCCAAATGCACTCTATATTAGCGGTTTCTAAGTCCAATCTTCTTTGTGCAAAGGGATAAATACTGTCATGAATGTAGACAGCAAGGCCAGTTTCGCCCAGTTTAGAGGCGTCACAGCGAATAATGTTGTAGTTGTGGATTGTGAGCATATTGTCTGGTATATAGGTATTAAGGCGAGTCTCGCTGAGGCCTAAAATGTGGATAGGTGGGGTATCATCCAGAAGCATACATATGTCTGGTAACTTATTATACAAATGATACACATTGACATGGGCAATACGAGTTCCATTAGTTTTAGAATACATTGTCAACAAATACAGGACTATTAAAGTATTCAGTAACACAACATAAAACGTAAATTACAAAATTAGAAAGAAAAACAAGTGAAATCAAAGCAAAATTCTGAAGCAAGACACAATTTTAAAAAAGAAGGTGGAGAAGGGGGTATGGGTTATTAAGCATACAGTGTAAATAACGTAGAGTCTGGTTATTTCAGAACGAATTCACGGCACAGTCACCCACAGCAACAAAGTAATAGCATTATTTAGCATTTCACTCAAGTTAACAGTCGTAAATGCAAATAAAAACAAACCAAATGGTAAGGGGTGGGAAGGCTAAGAATTAGACAGAAAGTTGGTAGAAGGGGGGGGGGGGGGGGGGAGGACTGAAGAAGAGTGGAGGCCTGTAGAGACTTAGTAGGTATTCAGGCTTGAGGGAGGAGACAAATAGCGCTGCATTTGTAACCACGGATTGTAATGGAAGGGGGGAAAGGGGGGGGAACGGCCACATGGTGGGGGAACATAGACAATGTTTGGGGCGGTCTGTTCAAATGAGGCGTTAAAGGCCGTTGGGCAGCAGAATGCTGGGTTGTAGGATTTGTTGAGGGTTGAGTTAGTTAGTTTTTTGTTAAACCATCAGCGGAGCTAGACACCCACTTTGCGTAGAGTGATATTAGACTCAGGGCTAGAGAGAGAGAGAGAGAGAGAGAGAGAGAGAGAGAGAGAGAGAGAGAGAGAGAGAGAGAGAGAGAGAGAGAGAGATGATATATTGATATATTGTACATAATGATTAATGGCACAACGTAGGACATGCATGCGTGTATCTATGAAAATGTGTGTGTGTGTGTGTGTGTGTGTGTGTGTGCGTGTGCGTGTGCGTGTGCGTGCGGCTGTGTGCGTGCGTGTGCGTGCGTGTGTGTGCGCGCGTGTGCGCGTGCGTGTCCGTGTGCGTGCGTGTGTGCGTGCGTGTGTGTGTGCGCGCAAGCGCGTGTGTGTATGTGTGTCTGTCAGTCTGTATGTTTCTGTCTGTATGAGTGCGTCCTCTCTCTCTCTCTCTCTCTCTCTCTCTCTCTCTCTCTCTCTCTCTCTCTCTCTCTCTCTCTATCTCTCTCTCTCTCTCTCACTCTCTCTCTCTCTCTCTCTCTCTCTCTCTCTCCTCTCTCTCTCTCTCTCTCTCACTCTCTCTCTCTCTCTCTCTCTCTCTCACTCTCTCTCTCTCTCTCTCTCTCTCTCTCTCTCTCTCTCTCTCTCTCTCTCTCTCTCTCTCTCTCTCTCTCTCTCTCTCTCTCTCATAATTTGATATGTAGGCCTATTTGTTTATGTGCATGTGCCACCCCCTGCATTTATCGGTTAATTGTTTTTTTCCGTTTTTGCCTTTCTTACCATACATAAAGCTGTATTTTAGGAACATTTTTAGCTAATAACCTTTTTGGAATACTAACCCTATCCCTAACCCTAGCCCTAAACCTAACTACCTACCCCCCACTATGTACTGCAGTACACCGCGATTTGTCACAGTTGTGGTTCGTTGCGTTTTTCCGTCTTATAGGGTGGGGGGTAGGGTTAGGGTTAGGGCTAGGGTTAGGGATAGGGTTAGTATTCCAAAAAGGTTATTAGCTAAAAATGTTCGTAAAATACAGCTTTATGTATGGTAAGAAAGGCAAAAACGGAAAAATACAATTAACCGAGAAATGTAGGGGGGGGGGCACATCTTGAAACGAAAAAAACTCTCTCTCTGTGCTCGTGCATACGTGCGTTTATCTGTGTGTGTGTGTGTGTGTGTGTGTGTGTGTGTGCGTGTGTGCGTGTGCGTGTGCGTGTGCGTGTGCGTGTGCGTGCGCGTGTGCGTGCATGAGTATGTGTACGCGCGTGCGCGTGTGCGTGCATGAGTATGTGTACGCGCGTGCGCGGGCACGTGTATGTGTGTCTTGGGATTATTTAG
>CM065706.1:1601447-1612510 GCA_017654935.2 Phymorhynchus buccinoides | reverse complement strand
AATTCCTTCATATTTCCTTTTTTCCCTTCTTATTTTTTGTTGGACTAAACTAGATCTCACGCAAACAGACGAATCAATACAAGCAAAAAGCACATAACCTTCTTGGCAGTACGAAATGTCGACAAAGGAGTGGATTAGCTAACCCACCCACCCTCAAGTTCTCAATGGATCCTTTTTGTTCTCTGTTTCATGAAAACGGCTCTAACCTAATGCTAACCCTATCCTAAATGTTTTTCTTTCTCATCTTACCGAGCAAGACAAAATGTTGATTCTCAGCGAAAACCTTTAATGAGACAGATTTGGTATGGGGGTAGTGAAACTAAATCTTTGCTCAAATGTCCAATATTCAAAACCTAAGGAAGAGAGAGATGGTCAGTAACCAATTGGTAAACTTGTGCTTTAGACACCCCCCTAATGTTTACCACCCTCAATCTCCTGCCTATGAAGAAGCAAGTAAGCCTAGTTCAATGGCCTTGCTGTTGGAAGCGAGGATAGTTTAACCCTTTCGCCCGCCGCCAGCCATTTTTCAGCCCAAAAATACCATTAAACTTAACTGGGTAGAGAAAATAAAATATTTGCAATACTGCAAATTCCTCTGTGACATGTATAATATTAGGCCCATCCTTACCTCCCAAAATGAAGAAAATAGGGTCTTTGAATAACAGACCCCGATTTGATGCCTTTCAGTGACATGGGTGTTAAACCATTGTGGTGCTAAAATGCGACATTGGCGGTGAAAGGGTTAATGTATCAACTACTATTCAATGTTTTTCTTTCTCATTTGTTTTTTTTCTCATGAAGAACTGTTTTTGACTTTTCTGGCGTGTAAATTTTGAGGAGCTGCTTTGCAGATTAGAAAATAATTCCATGAATTTTCCACGACCTTTTCGGCCATGACAGGTTTTGTCCAGGACTAGTGAAGGTGTTCAACACTTGTGTGAACCATATACGCAATATCCCGAGCAGAACCACTACACATGTTATCTGTTTAGTCTCCATCACACATGATGAAGTACCCACTATGTCCTCACTGCACGCTAAGTTTCTAAAAAACCATAGTGAGGTCTTGAGGAATTTGCGGACCCCCCCCCCATGTAGAACTAAGTGTGATAGCAGCCACTGCTACGTTCTCAGTATGTACGCACAGACGAGCAAAAAATCGAGAAATGTGTTTTCCACGTTAACACCACGTGCACACCATGCTCTATGCGTCATGGCTACGTTCTAGCCATGTTCCCTCTACGTTCACACGACGACTGAACCACGTTGCAGCCACGCTCCAGAAGAACCGCGCCATGCTGGTATGACAATCCACGTGTGTCACGTCCTTGCTACGTCCTGGCCACGGAAAAACATTTTTTCTTCTGAAACAAGCAGCGCTCATTGCGTGGCCCCTGCGTTGCCGCTACGTTCACGCCGTTCTCACTACGCTCCCACTAGGTTTCCTTTTCCACCATGTTATCTCCACGTGCGTTTTGAGCATGTTCAAAATGCACGTAGACAGAACCGGGCCTACCGCGTGCTCCACGCTCCCACTATGTCCTCACCACGTTCTTACCACGTTGCGCACGACGACAGTACGCTACGCCCAGACCCTGCTAGGTTCAGCCACGTTCTGGGTGATTGTGCCAGATCGTGGAGGACGTAGTGAGAACGTAGCCTATGTGTGATGGGGTGTAACAAAAGCAAAACATCACAATCTCACTGTGAGTCAGACTGACGGGGCTAGGAATGGCTAAATGTGTGTCAAGTCAAGTCAAGTCAAGTCAAAATCATCTTTTATTGAGGGTTTAAAGAATAAGTGTGTGTGTGTGTGTGTGTGTGTGTGTGTGTGTGTGTGTGTGTGTGTGTGTGTGTGTGTGTGTGTGTGTGTGTGTGTGTGTGTGTGTGTGTGTGTGTGTGTGTGTGTTTCTGCATTTTGCAACGCCCCTTTCGCATACGTACGTCTCACCAACGAAGATTTTAGTAGACTCGTTTCATCAATTTGTTTTATAGTTTATTCACTTTTCATCTCAAAGTCACAGACTTTGTTGCTTTAGCGAAGAGACCAGCACCATGGCGCTTATCCTTCTCCTGGTTTGACAATATCAGATTTCATTTTTGATGAATTAACCATTTTAGGCTGATGGCATAGACCGAAAAACTGTTGAACCATTGTTCTAGCCTCTGCCCTAAATTTGTGATTAGCGAAACAGTACAGGTAGAAGTTGACACAGCTGTTGGAGTACCACAAGAACCAGCTGACATCCCAGAAAATCCAGATCTGACCGTTTGCAATGGGGTCATGCCAGTCCACGTATTTCATCCACAACTATGTACACCGTTAGAGGTGTGGTCAGCAGGACAAAACCAACACTGGCAGCAACCAAGGTGACCGTCAGTGGAGACACTTTCTGTTGTCTGCAATCCTGGCTGGCTTGTTGTACAGAAATATGTTGATTGATTCTGACAGATCTGACCAGTGACCACACCAGAACGCTGTTGCTGATGACCAACCATATAGAAGGGAAGACACGGGTTAGTAACTGGCGCGTCCAGAGAAATGGTTCTATTCTATGTATGTACAGCATGCAGTATCCATTTGTGGTAACATAGTAGTTTTTGATAACGTGGAAATTCATTAGAAAGAGAAAAGTGACCAATAAACAAGCAGTAGTTCGTGACTTTCTCTTGGTCCACACAGCACTGACATGGACTGGCCACAGCACAGAAGCAGCTCTGAGCACGGTGAGTGACACCAGCATCCAGGACGATACAGGTGATGCTATGTGAAATATCAATCTATTTACATTACACTGAACGGAACTGGTGTGCTTAAAGTACATCAAAAATACATGCAAATCAAGCAACCGCTCCAGATGACCTGTTAGGAGAACTAGCTGATCAGACACGGTCAGAAGACTGAAGAAAACACTAGACGTGGACGGAGGAAGGCGGAACATGATCAGAATGATCATACTATTTCCAAAACAGCCCAAAGCAAAGACAACGGGATCGCCAAAGCTCTGGATGGAATCAGCCACAGCTCTGTAGGGTAGGTTCAGGTCATGCCAAGTGTTCGTCTCAGAATGATCCGGGCTCTCTGAGCTGCTGGCTGATTGGTAACTGGACGTTGACAGGTTCACTTCATGTGTCATCCTCAAGTCTTTGCTTTTCTTGTTGTCGATGCTACGCCTCTAACGTAAAGGGTGCAACAAGGCTACAGCCTGCTTTGTTTACTGTGTTTACTATTCAAGACATCTCTGTGTGTCTCTCTCTCTCTCTCTGTCTCTCTCTCTCTGTCTGTCTGTCTGTCTGTCTCTCTCTCTCTCTCTCTCTCTCTCTCTCTCTCTCTCTCTCTCTCTCTCTCTCTCTCTCTCTCTCTCTCTCTCTCTCTCTCTCTCTCTCTGTTTGTGCATGAGTGCATGACGTGAGTACGTGTGTGTATTATTGTATATTGCATATTGTGCAATTGCATTGTCTGTCTCTGTGTAATTGTGCAATTGCATTTGTTGCATGCAAGCACATGCGTGCGTATTTGTGTGCATGCAATTTGTTTTATTCACGTTAATGGGCTCTTAGATTTATGGCTGTTTCTAAATAAAAAGCAAACTGTTTTTAATCAATCCCACCTTGATTCATTGCTGCCATCTATGTTCCAACAGTACATAGCAGTGACAGCACACCGCATGTAACTGACACCTTCTGTGTGGGAAAAACGTACATGTGGCAACAAATCGATTGGTAGATTAGTCTTACCCTTCTCTACGATTTGCAAACAACTTTCGGAATTAGCAATGGCATAGAAGCTAGAAGCAGAAAACACAGAAGAAATCGAAATAAAGACACCTCTACTAACCTATTATTTCAAACTAACCCGACTATTTGGCAATGGGAAGCATTAGTATGACAGCTGGAGGCTTATGTTTTTGCCTATCAGAGCAAACGTGGGAGGATTGAGAACATTGAAACAATTGATGAATTGTGGTTATGAGCGTACCAACATTTCTGTGCGTTTTGGGGGTCTTTGTTTCGTACGAACCTATAATTGAACTTAAACAATACTGTACTGCAACCTCCTTCCACTCTACAGTGGTATGTGAAATTCTTAATAAGCCCTTTAAACAAATTGAAGTTGAATTGTCTGTCTTGGTGGTGGCGCTCCCTTGGACATTGCTTTCTGATTTAATTTAATTTAAATTGTCTTCTTCTTCTTCTTCTTCTTCTTCTTCTTCGCTCAGACAGTTTCTTGTCATATGAGCGTAGATGCGTCATGCTGTCTTTATGCGCCTAACTAAGAATTGATTAGGCCCTGCATGTCCGACTTCGACTGAATAAATCTTTGTAAAAATGTATAGAAAAACAGGCAGGATAATGGGCCAGTAAGGCAGACATATAGCAGATAACAGTAAGCAATGGGAAAAGGCAGAGCCAAAGAGAGAGACAGACTAGAGCAAGTTACAATCCCAGAACTTCCAGAAGGGGGGGAACAATTTGCATGAAAGACCACCGGTATCCCCACGGGGAGATGCTAAAATGTTATTTCATTATATTTTATTTTTCTACAATGTACTTTTAGGCTGTAGCACATCCATGTCGTTGTTTTAAGGGGGTGACGTGGAATGGGTGTCAAAACTTGTATTCATGTATTACTTCCGCCAAGAAAATCACATTTTAAATTCCGCAATTTGTCTTCCTATTTGTCTGCATGTGACAAGATTGTGGTAAAGATTTTGTTGAGACTTTTCTCATGCGAGTATAAATAGATCATTTAGTCTGATAATCTGATATTCGAGATTGTCCTTTCTTGTTTATAAATTGTATTTGATTGAGGACAGTTTGGAAAATATATTCAATATTGCAAATCATACTTTAATGGAATGTGTGGATACTTACAATACCGGGATATAAAAACATTTAAAATGTTGGTATCAATGTATACAATGTCTACACAAATGCAAGGCATACATTTGCCAAATGAAAACTTGTTGGCTTATACATTCACATTGAAAACTATGGGTTAAAACATACGTTCAAATTAATACCTATACATAACAAGGATGTGTGTGTGTGTGTGTGTGTGTGTGTGTGTGTGTGTGTGTGTGTGTGTGTGTGTGTGTGTGTGTGTGTGTGTCCCCAACTGTGTGACATGCGTTTGTGTGTCATTGTTCGTACATGCACATACATGCACACGCAGGAAAGAAAGGTGCAGCGAAGTGGGGCTCATGACAAAAATTATGTACCCAATACTAACGTAAGACTTTATGACATGAATATACATACAAACAAGAGGCAAAGCTTTCAAGGCTCACTCGAACATGCACATGTGACAAAAACAAACAAAGATTGAAGGTAGGGGGTTATAATATACAAGATTGCTAATACATTTTAAAGTACAAATAAAACTATCGTTAATGGATACAAAAAAAAAAAAAAAGGTTTTTTTTTTAAGTGCCCGTGCCGAGAATCGGACCTAGAACCATTGGCATGAGAGACCGAAGTTTTACCAATGAGCCATTGAGGCTTTCACTGTGGAATACTTTCTTAACTCATGTTGCCTGTTGAATACTCTCTAACCCACTAATCTAAAATGATATGTGTTTGTTATCTGTGTACATTGTTGTTTTAAGTATTTAATTATCAAAATCATTAATGTTTGAAAGCTTGCATAGACATCTATATGTGTGCAAAGTTTGAACAATGTGCGCCTTCTATTCCCCAAGAAAATGTCAACGGTAAAGTTTGGAGATTAGACCACGGACGCAACACACACACACACACACACACACACACACACACACACACACACCTGAACAACTATCATACTATAGACTCACTTCAAAAGCCCCAAAGCATCCAAAACAGTATTGATAGCCCTCCGAGCTGTGGAGTTATTGCTGCATACCTTTCGTCACACCCGTGACCAGACATGACTGCAGCAGTATCACAGTGGATGCCTTATTTTGAATAGTGGTCTGTAATAATGCCGTGACTGTCAAGTTTAGACAGAAGCTTGGCATGAGGCATGTCAGAGGTCACTTTATAATGTGTGCATACTGACTAATTTGTTTTTTTTTATTTACTTTGGCCTAGGCTACTTTTCCAAGTTTCTATACGGAATCTGTTTCTTCTTGTTCTTAGTCTAAGGCGTTTGGCAAGTTATTAAATTGCGGACTGTGTCTATGCATCACGCCATGTCAAGCTTAGTTTTCATTGGCTGGTTGGTTTTCTGAGTCTGGGGTGACGAAGGGAAAATGTGGCAACCAATCAGATCTGAGTCTCTAGAATCGAGGTTTTTCCACTCGAGTTCCTTCATAATTCTTTCAAGGAGAACGTCTATAAGGATCCACGATCAATTGGACGATAATCTCACTTTCTCCATAGTTCTTTAATATGTGCCCCACATGGCCGAAAGGCCAAAGAGGGCGTAAAACACTATTATTCCAATTCTAATTCTTTAATTTGTTTTGTGTTTCAGACAGACAGACAGACAGACAGACAGACACACACACACACACACACACACACACACACACACACACACACACACACACACACACACACGGACACTTGGCTTTTTACTATATGATTGGTTGCGTAGAGGGTGTTTTGCTAGTGGGTTATTGCCCTTGAGCAGTGGGGGGTGAAGTAGCCAGGCTATGACCAGTTGGGATTGAACATTGTTTGAACAAGCATCACAAGCAGGACAAATGGCAGCAGTGTGTGTGGGTGTGAGTGGATGGGTGGTCGGATGTGTGTGTGAGTACATGTACATGGTGTGTGTGTGTGTGTGTGTGTGTGTGTGTGTGTGTGTGTGTGTGTGTGTGTGTGTGTGTGTGTGTGTGTGTGTGTGTTTAAAAGCAAATGATTTTTTTTATGAGTTATGTGATATATTTCTTGTGATATGACACTGTCTTTTGCTGTTGTGATTTGCTCATGTGATATTATTGAGTAATTTAGTAGTGTGGTTGTGTAGGTGTGGGTGTGGGTGTGGGGGTGGTGTGTGGTGAGTGTGTGTGTGTGTGTGTGTGTGTGTGTGTGTGTGTGTGTGTGTGTGTGTGTGTGTGCGTGTGCGTGCGTGCGTGCGTGTGCGTGCGTGCGTGTGGGTGTGTCTATTTGGGGGTGTGAGAGAGAGAGGGGGGGGGAGGGGTAAGAGAGGGAGAGAGATGGGGGTGGGGGGTAGAGAGGGTAACTGTGTTGCTTGGTTGATTTTTAGCATACATTATTATAATATGATCTAGCATTTTATGATGTCTGTTTCTTTGCTATTGCTATTATATAATTATATTGATTGTTCATATTTTAGTTTTCTTATGTGTATTATCCTATATTAGTTTTAAACAAATGATGGTTTAAGCTTTGTGTGCATGTGTCTGTGTGTGTGTGTGTCGGGGGAAGTGGTAGAGAGAGGGGGGAGAGGGGATGGAGATTGGAGGAGGGAGGGAGGGAGAGAGAGAGAGAGAGAGAGAGAGAACAGAACAAGAACAAGAACAACGTTTTAATGAACCGGGCCATCTGCCCATGTCAAAGGGAACAGTGGGAAGGGGACATTGTTAAATCAAACAAACAAACAAAAGGGAAAATCCATAACACAAAATATTAAGCAAGATATATTCATACATAACTACACCAAGCCTCGCTTATCTGCGCAGATCATAAAGCGTGAGAGAGAGAGAGAGAGAGAGAGAGAGAGAGAGAGAGAGAGAGAGAGAGAGAGAGAGAGAGAGAGAGATGACAAGAAGCACTTAACACATACCATAATGTTTACATAGAAATCAATGTGCGAAGAAAATAAATGGCACAATTTAAACGTCAATTTTTTTTTCTATCCACAAAAAACACAACACAAAACTCTACATCAAACGTGTGTACATGCACACACACACACACACACACACACACACACACACACACACACACACACACACACACACACACACACACACACACACACACACACACAGAGAGAGAGAGAGAGAGAGAGAGAGAGAGAGAGAGAGAGAGAGAGAGAGAGAGGAGAGAGAGGAGAGAGAGAGAGAGAGAGAGAGAGAGAGGGAGAGAGAGAGAGAGAGAGAGAGAGAGAGAGAGAGAGAGAGAGAGAGAGAGAGAGAGAGAGAGATGGGTCAAAACGCGCATACACTTTTACATATATACATAAAGTGGCTACGAAACGAAACGCATACACTAACAAGTATCTTATCAGAACATTTCAAATACAAATTTAAGCTTTCAGTCCTTCAAAGTGAAAACCTGAAGGTCTGAAAGCCCACATTACACACACATTACTAGTAGAGAAAATTGTATACATTTTTCACAATTGTAACAACTGTCATCGACAAAAATCGACAGGCTTCAACTACAAAGCATACTCAAATGCTCGCGCACGCGCATGTATCTCCAGATACTCACAAACCAGACATCTCTCTCCATGCGCACACGCACGCACGCGCGCACACACATACACACACACCTCTACACTCACAAACATATGCCACCCCCACTCCGCACACGCACACCATATACAACACCAACATAATTATATTCGCACATACATGCATCTGAATTGATTGTCTACTTTTTAACACAAGTTGATCTCAGTTGAAGTGCCTTGTAAATGAAAGTTCCAACTGCATGTGCTAGTGTAGCATTGGATAAGAGCAAAACTAATCTAAATTGTGAAGGTTTCCTGTAAAATTTAATCGGTATATATTCTTGTCTTAAAATTTGATATAAAGGGCAAATAAACATGAAATGAATTTCGGTCTCTACGGATCCTTTGCAATTGGGACAATGTAAACAATCTCTTGTGGTTTGAGAAAAACGCTTAATATGGCAGTTTAAAGGTGAAACACCTAGCCTTAGCCTAGTTAAGTATTTCTTTATAACACTATTTTTTAATACAATAAGGTAATCGCTAAGACATAGATGTTGTTTCAATAAAGAATAAAACGAGTAACGCTCTTTCGTCTGAATATCACTATTCCAACCTTGCAGGAAACAATCAATTAAACGTTGTTTAAATTCATTTAAAAATATCTTGTCATTATTCACACCCTGGTTTTCCCATACAAAACCAAAGCCGTATCTGTACAGAGTGAAACATATCTTTGAAGCCCAGTTATTTTTATTTTGACAATGTAGGTTAAACAGCATTTTGTAACATTTGCGAGGAATACGTTCAGATGACATTTTTGTCAAAGTTAACCAGTATTTGACATTGCGAACATAAACATTTATAAATAATGGATACCTACCTGTTTCGCCGTAGACCAGAACAGTAGGTGTTCTAACACTAACATTAAGAAATCTTTTGATTGCAAATAAATGTATGCGTTCAATGATGGAATAATCTGCGCAAAGGCCCCACACCTCTGATCCATATGTTAGAATAGGCTGTATCTGACAATCAAATAGCTTAAAGAAAAGATTTGGAGACTGATTATTGAGTGACCAAAGCAACCGTAAAATACCTATAACACCTTTTTTTGCTTTTTGTGCCATATCTTTCAATGTAAAAGAAAACGATAAGCCAGTTGAGAAAATTACACCTAAATATTTATACATGTTTACAATTTCTAGATATTGTCCATCATAAACCCATTTCTCAGCTGCTGCTATATAACCACCTTTGCGAAAGACTATTATTTTTGACTTATCCATATTTACAATAAGACCAAGTTTCTTAGCTGTAGCACTTAAAATATTCAGTTGCTGCTGTAACCCAATAACTGTATGTGATAATAATAGCACATCATCAGCAAAAAGGAGAATAAGAATTTGTATTTGTTCAGGTGTAAGCGTTATACCATGTTTACCATTTTGAGTAACCTCATTTGCTAGTTCATTAATTAGTAAAGAAAACAAAACAGGACTACACATTTCCCCTTGTTTTAACCCTTTATGGCACATAAAAACGTCTGTGATCTCATTACCAGCACGAACCCGAGCTTTAACTACAGAATACATACTTTGGATTGCATTATACATTTTTCCATTGATACCATTTTTTCTTAGAACTGACCATAAACAGCATCTATCTACCAAGTCAAAGGCTTTTTTGAAATCTATGAAAGCACAATATAACTTTTTATGATTTGCAAATTGCTTCTGAATTAATGACAAAAGGGTAAATATATGATCGATTGTACTATATTGTCGTCTAAATCCAGCTTGGGATTCATTTAGTATCTTGTTCTTTTCTAACCAACTCGATAATCTCTTATTTAGAATATAGCTGTAAAGCTTACCACATACATTCAACAAAGAAATCCCCCTGTAATTATCTGGCGAGTTGACGTCACCTTTTTTGTGAATGGGATGGATGACAGCTTCAGACCAAGCGATGGGAAAAGCACCAGAATCAAATAATCTATTAAAATACCTAGTAAAAAACAAACTATTCTCAGGGTCTGCACATTTATAAAATTCACCTGAGAATCCATCTGGACCAGCAGCTTTGTTGTTCTTTAAAGCTGAAATAGCTTCTAATACTTCCTGGTGACTTATCTCCCAATCCAATTCATCACAGTTAACATTCACAACACAGCATTCGTCCACTTTATACCAAGTTTTATGTACATCAAATACATCATCTTCGCATTCACTCTGATTGAACACAGCTGAAAAATGAGCAAACCAATCATCAGGGGAAATAGTATTTCTGCTCACAGGTTTGCTCAAATAGTTTTTAACAGCACTCCAGAAAATCTTAGGATTTTTAGAATTATCTTCGAGGGTTTTAATAACTTCATTTTTATAGTCGGTTTGTTTAACCTTTAGAAAATCTTTATAAGAGTTTCGTCGACTCACATATGATGCTCTCAAGAGGTCTATGTGTTCATTTCCTTTAATTGTGTTTTTATTCACTTTATTTGCTTCTCTCAGAATTCTAAGAGCATGCCGAGTATCTTTGCGTTTTTGTCTACAATCAGCATCAAACCAGGGCTTGCTAAAGGAACCTCCAAGAACAACAGTCTTCAACATTGGATTTGCTGCCAAACGGATAGCTTCATAGAACTTTGCCAGCGATTCATCAATGTTGACATTAATCAAATCAAGAGTTTCTTTGAATTTTAATTCAAAGT
>CM065706.1:1586447-1596447 GCA_017654935.2 Phymorhynchus buccinoides | reverse complement strand
TCTAAATGTTAGGGCTTCACTTGATATTTTGTAGTACTTAATTTTGTTAAGTAGAAGAGAGTGGTTAATAACGTCGAATGCTTTCGCAAAATCGACAAAGAGAATCTCAGTAAATTCGTTATTGTTAATATTTAAAAGACATTTGTCTATGAGTTGTATTAAAGTTGTATGGCATGAGCGGTTTTCTTGAAATCTAGATTGATTTTCATGAAGCACGTCATAACGTTTAAGGTGTGAATACAACTTGGATTTGATATGTTTCTCCAGAGGATTTGACAGAAGCGATAATATAGATATAGGTCGGTAGTTTGAAGGACATGTAGGATCACCCGATTTGTACAGTGGTATCACGTTAGCCTGTTTGAAGTTCTGAGGAAACTGTTGCTTATCAAGACACAGATTGTAAAGATAAGTCAATGTATGAACAATAACTGTTAAGGCGACTTTTAGGATTTTGCCGTCTAAACCATCCAAATCTCTAGATCTTGACTGCTTTAAATGCAATAGACAATTGACTATTTCATGAACTGATACTGATGGGATGCAAAACGTTGACGGAATATGTTTTGTATAGCAGAACTGTTCTAAAGCTTCCAGGTTGTTTTCGTTTGTTTTATCATTTTTGATAATCTTACTTGTTATATTTGGAAAATGAAGGTTCAAATCATCTGGTTGGAGTTCATTTATAGGATTCTGTCTTGAGTGCGTTGAGTTTTTCTTGGTTAAAAGGTTTATTGCTTTCCAAATTGCATTTGAATGATGTGAAGAAGATACCAATTCTTGAAAACATTTGTTTAGCCTTTCTTTTCATGGAATTAACTTTGTTTCTCTGTTTTCTAAACTGTGCTTAGTCATTTAGTTTAAGCAGATGTTCTCTTTTATATATTTCATTGTCGATTTCATTTTATATATAAGGCAGTTTAATGTTGTGTTTCACTCTTTTTTTTAACCAAAGGAGCATGCTTATCATAGATGTCATTAAAATTACTTACCCAAAAGTTAGTAGCATCGTTAGGATCCCTAAGCTGATAAACATAGTCAAGGTTTGAATGAGTTAAATCGTTTAGGAAGGAATTTTGGTCAAAGTGAGTAAAACGGCGATAGAATATCTCTTTATGGCCAGGCTTCGGGATCTTAGTGCCTTTCTTTAACCAGGTCAAACAGATAGACGAATGATCACTGCAACCAGTCTGCACGGAGCACACTTCTTTTACATAGATCTTATAATTGACATATATATGATCGATTTAAGTTCTCGAATGATTAGTTACACAGGTAGGGCAATCAATTAGTTTATCTAAACCATACGTGGCAAAATTGTCTTTCCATTTTGCACTCTGTTCAATTAAATCTATATTAAAATCGCCGAAAATAATGGTTTCTGTGGATTCTAGTATTACAGCATCCATCATGGAGTTAAACCTATCATACCAATTGACCAGTTCTGCTGGGTTTCTATAAAGAAAGCCAATCAAAAATGGTTCACTGTGCTTAAGGCTAATTTCAATCCATATAGATTCTACATTAAACGTTTCAAGATGCGTCATTCTTTTAACTTTTAGAGACTGTGTATAGTATAGTAGTAAACCAGTTGCTCGGGGGACAGTGGGGTTGAATCGTATCATACTATCGTTGGGCATATGCATGTGGGAATCTGAAACTACGTCTGTCAACCATGACTCCGCAATGCAAAATAGGTGAAAATGATTTCCATTATTGTGCAGTATGGTTGCAATGTCATCCGTCTTATTTCGTGCACTGTTGATATTAAGATAACCTATATGAAGTCCCTCCTGGGAGGGCCACACATCTAAAGTAGTAGACATGCTATAAATCTAGTGTAAACATATAATTGATTCTATGTACCTATTAGAGCAATAACATAAGCACTTACTCCAGAGGGCAAGTAGAAAAATAAAAATAATAATAATAATAATAATAAATATTTAACAAGTATACACACAAATGGGCAGTTTTACGCACAAGTAAGAAAATCACAATGCATTAAACGCAATACTACCAAACTTATGTGCAACGTTTACTGTACAAGATTATAAATGTTAACACAAAGAAAATGTAAATTTATTTACATATACATTAATTAATAAGTTCAACGAGCCCTCCACTGGAGGGTGCTGTTGAACTGTGGTTATTAGAGGTTAGTAACAGACAAGGGGTAGAGACAAATGAGAGATGCTGTGCCTGGTGCCAGACTTCCCGCTTCAGGATTTAGCTATATGCAAGTCCTCTTGACACATATAGAAAATATAAAGATTATTGGGTGGGAAAGAAATATAATAACAATGAAACTGGGAGGGAATGCTCTACCCCTTGTCTGTTACTAACCTCTAATAACCACAGTTCAACAGCACCCTCCAGTGGAGGGCTCGTTGAACTTATTAATTATTCTTCAGTTAGTAACAGACAACGTGGTAGAGACAAATGAGATTTTAGAGCTATGTCTAAGAGGACTTGCATGAAAATAACATAAGCAAGGTTGTGAACAAAACCTTGCTAATTTCAATCACAGACATTTTGTCCTTACCTCGAATGAGGCGACTCTACCTGCCATAAGGTGTGAAGTGGCTCTTTGCATGGTAACTCCTCAGGCAGACTCGTGTGAAAATAAAATCACTGGTGAATACACAATAATATGTACAATCCTCACAAAACACAACTTCAAAGGCGATTTAAGTCATTTCTTCACAAAAGGGTCTAAAATAGTTTGACTGAATGACATTCCTACTTGTTCAGCTTTCTTGTAAAACTTCACAAAGGTCCGTTCACTATTCCAACCAGCACTTTTCATAATTGTTTCTAAAGGCAGTCCCCTTTTCTCTGCTGCTGAAGTCGATGCACTTCTGGTGCTGTGCGCTGTGAAAACTGTCGTGTCAACACCAGCCTCAGCAAGTACTGTTTTCACCCACCTAGAAATCGTGTCTCGACTCACTGCTAAGTGTGGTTTAGTAATTGCTTTAAAAAGCTCCGATCCTGTGTCAACACCATAAGATGGGAAACTAAACACAGCTTTGCATTGCTTTTAAAAGCAGAAATCTCAGCCGGTTGCAAGTGAACACCAGGTTTTGTCTGTTTTTGTTTTTCAGAAAACACAATAACACATCTGTCTGTTTTCAGTCTGATATCTGAACGTTTAAGAGTATGTAGGGCATGGCCCCTTGTCCAGTCAACAGTGCCAACAGCATACATGTGCGAAGGGTAAGGTCTTTAAAAGACAGTTTATCCAAGTCAGGTAATGAGTCAAAATAACTCAAAACTTGATCAACGTCCCAGGTGTCTTTATACTTTGGAAGTGACGGTCTTTTTTCAAACACTCCTTTCATTAATCTACGCACTACAGGGTGGTTTCCTATTGTTTGTTCTCCTTGTAATGACAGATAAGAGGATAGAGCACTCCTTGCGGTGTTCAAAGCACTATAACCTACTCCTTCTTTACATAAATGGGCTAAGAAATTGGATACTTCAATGGGTGATGCTGATTGGTGATTCAATTTATTTTGTTCTGCAAATTGTTTCCACTTTTCTATGTAACAATTATATGACGCTTGGGTGTTGGGTCCCCAAGAACTCATAAACAAGTCAGTAGCTATCTCTGTTAAACCTTGTTTCCTACACTGGCCCCGGATATATAACATGCCAGCAGGACCAGTCTCTTTTTGGTCAGAGGATGAACTTCTTCGGGTTTGCTGGGCAACGTGAGAAGATATTTCGATGTTGTCAGCGTCACTGGGTCCCGAAGAAGCATCTTCTGGAGCACTGGCCACCACACCTGCGTCGTTCAACGGGGTACAATGATCACCCCCACTGACCTGTCCTGCTGGAATTTTGGAGCACCTGGCTGATGACACTAAAAGGAGGAAAACAATAGCAGGTATGACTTTTCCTTGAAATGGAGAATGAGTCAATTGCAAAGGCTTCTGGGTCAGGTTTATAGGCTACATATGGTTCAAACTGCGTATTTAATCTGGAGGCAAAGAGGTCTATGGTTGGCGTCACTTGTAACTGTGTTAGAGCTCCTTTCAAGATCTTGCTATCAAGTTTCCACTCTCCATCAAGATTCAATTTTCTAGATTGACTATCTGCCTCCTTATTGTCTTTCCCTGGGATATGCGCTGCTGATAACCATATTTTGTGTGCAATACACCACTGCCAAATAGAGAAAGTGATCTCATTGCACGAGTATGAATGGCTAGAACCTATGTGATTATGCACGCCACTGCTGTGGTGTTATCGATCATAATGCGAACGTGTTTTCCCTTAATCTGCTCTTTGAAACATTGCAAGGCAAACAAGGCAGCTTTCAACTCCAAATAGTTTATATAAAACTGGGCTTCAACAGGTAGCCAAGCTCCTCCTGAATGCCAGTCATTGCATGTGCAACCCCATCCTGTCATGCTAGCATCTGATGAAACAATAATGTCCGGAACACAGTCTACAATATTCTTATAAGCTGCAGAGATATGTTCTATCCACCAATCCAGTTCTGCTTTAGCAGCATTTGAAAGTGATAGGAAACAGTCAAAATTGCCTCTGTGTCTTCTGAGTGCAGCTTTCTTGTCCTCCTCTAAATGACAGTAATAAAGAGGCCCAAATGTAATGGCTGGGAAGGCCGCAACCAATTTGCCTATAACTTTTGCTAAATCTCGTATGGATAATCTCTTTTTCTTCTTTGCTTCAATGCAACATTGGCGTAACTTTTCACATATGTCTTTAGTAAGTTTCACTGTCATTGATTTTGAGTTAGTAATCACCCCTAAGAATTGTATGCTTTGAGAAGGTTCAAACACTGATTTTGTAGGGTGAATAATGAAGCCCAGAGATCGAAAAAGCTGTACTGTATCAGAAACATTTAATCTACACGAATCTTTTGTCTCAGCCAAAAGCAATGAATCATCAAGAAATGCAGACGAAACATGTCCTCTTTCTCTCAAGGTGGCAAACACTGGTTTAAGTAATTTCGTAAATTTCCTGGGGGCAAGGGCTTGGCAGACAGGTAAATTCCCAAAGCTGATCCTGCCACTGAAACCTAAGAAACTTTCTGTGCGCATCATTATATAGGCACTGAATAGTAGGCGTCCTGAAGATCAATAGAGGCCATAAAACAATCCTTCGTTACAAGCCTAAGTGCTGACTGTAAGGTGTCCATCTTAAAATGTTGGAAAAGTACTTCTTCGTTTAGATTTTTTAGATTCAGGATCATTCTGTTTGATCCGTCCTTCTTGGAAGAGGAATTAATTTAACTACTACACCTTTATTATGAAGTTTTTCAATTTCATCAGTAATCACTTGAATTTCTTTCTCATTAAGCGAAGCTTGCCTACCTTGTCTTATCGCTAGGTGATCTACGTTATTCTCAAATTCTATTTTCATCCCAGCTACCGTCTGTAGAATTTCATTGTCTGGCGTTAAATGTTTCCATGCTGGTAAAAAGTGTCTTAATCTGCCACTTTAAAAAGCAAGAGCTTCAGTTTCCAAATCAAAGGGTAGGCCTGTCTCTTGTCTACTGTGTGCTGGCTTAGAAACCTCTCTTGTGCTGGAATTGGGGGCGTGGCTTCTGTTTCTTCCACGCTGGGAAGTTGTTCCAGTTTTTCTTGTATGCCCAGTCTTGATGTGGGCGCCAGTTTCCTCGTCCCCAAAAAGGTTTCCTGTTGTGGGTCCAGTTGTTCTGGCTCTTGAAACCACTGTGGCTTGGGCCCGCAACTGTTTCTGAGGTTATTTTGTCCAACTCTTTCACTTCCTTCATGGAGCCAGTCAAAGCATCTCCAAACAACAACGAAGTGATGGGGACATTTTCCGAGCAGAGGCCTACATATTCTTTGTTGAGGTGTGGCCTAATAGCTTGCCTGCGTCTGATTGACAGGTCCTTGGCAGTGTATCCAAGCAACAGCAAAGCGTCGGTGCTCACGGTCTTCTCTTCTCTGCTATGTTCTCCTTGTAGCAGAAGGCTTTGCGTGTTGTGTGCGATAGTGGTAGCAGCCTTGACTATGGCGTGTTGTGTAAAGGCCAGGCTGGCATCTGCACGTTTCACATGGCGTGGGAGGGACCTCCAAATGGCGTAGTTGACCTTGGGAACGATCAACTGGTGGCAGTTTTTTGGTCTCTTTTAATTTTCCATTTTTTCTTTCAGTTGCTCCCTGTCTAGTGAGGTTTGAAAACGCTTGTTCACGTGCTTAGCGAGTGAACCAGCCACCGGGCGAGACGTGGCCTCGTTTTCGTCCAGTTTAGCTTCAAGGTCGGCTAAAAATTCCTCTTCTTCGACCGTCAAGTCTTGTATCTCCTCTTCACTGTCAGCGATTTCTCCGTCCGAAGATTCCAAGTTGCTATCATATTGTGCTTTCTTCGCTTCTCGCCCCTCTACATTCCTGTCGTTCTCTGGATCTGACTCATCGACATCAGTATCCCCGCGGGATCTCTTTCCTTTACCTTTGCCTTTTCCTTTGCCTTTTCCTTTCCTTGTGTCTCTTGGGGCGTCTGTTTCTTTTCTAGTTTCTTTCTGGTCTACTAATGCTATTTCTCCTTTTAGTTCGTCCAGCATCGTTGTGATTAATCCAAATTGTTTCGTGTACTTAGCATCCAATTTTTGAATTTCACTTTCATTGTCCTGTGATCTACCACTCTGATTATCTGTCATAATTAAATAACACTCTGGAAGTTGGAAGCAGTATAACATAAAAGTTAGTTCCGTTCACTCGAACAGACACTTAGCCTCTATCATTTAGGCCTGCAGTCAGTAACACGTGATCTAGCACAAAAACCGCCGTAACACTTCTCAGTATGCTCACAAATTCATGACGCAAAACATCGAGGCAGTGGATTACGAAAATTGCGTTTGGTGCATAAATATCCACAACAGGGCGCAAAAACGGGCATGAAATCACACATGGACCAGTCAATAATGCCAAAATTAGTTCCAATCCAATCCTCAACAGAGCGCAAAAACGTCTGTAGAATGAATGCGTAAAAAGTAAAAACGCACAGACACCCGTAATTGAAGCAAAATAGGCTCTGTTCCAAGTTCAAGGCTAAAACGCCAAAGAACCAAAAGATCACAGCACTTTGTACATTTCGTCCACCAAAAACGCACAACCACCAAGTTATAAGGGTGCTAGAGTGAGATTCATTTTCTTGCAACCATGAAGCATTGGAAAAGCGTGGGAAATCTTCCGAGCGGGCAGCCGAGCTGTTGTTGGTCTGGCATTCCGCGCACAACTGAAGGGAAGTCTGGCGCCAAGCACAGCATCTCTCATTTGTCTCTACCACGTTGTCTGTTACTAACTGAAGAATAATCGTAATCCAAATTATTAAGAAGTAGCCAAAAACCGATTCCAGATCTTTCCGTGCAGGTAGCTCCGAGCACAAGGTTGACTCAGCAGAACAAAATACCGCTGGTTATTAGCAACAACGATCAGCGACATTCACCCAAGTCCAGCCAGACGCAATCGCTCCCATGCATATCGCATCTTTTTGCTTTCCCTTTTGTGAGGCATTCATACTCACTCTCTCTTTACCCACCGGAAAACATATATATAGTGAAATAAAAAAAGTGCTTATTATTAAGTGTTTATTATTTTTAAAACCAGATAACGCTGCTCACTGAAAATGAGTATACTAGCTGGACAAGCGGCTCCACCACAACGCGGCAAATAGAAGGCCATCACTGAGCGCTTAGTTAGTGTTGTGGCCGACTATGGCAACCTCCCTATCTTGGACTTTCTACGAGGCATTGCACACAACATACAGATGTAGATTATATGAAGAACATTTTGCCTTGTATATAATTGCTTGTATATATTTGCCTGGTATATAATTGCCTTGCATATAGAAATTAGTCCATGAAATGCAAAATGTAAAATAAAATATTTTAATAATAAACACTTTTTTATTTATATAATTGCCTTTTTGGAGACCAGCATGGACAAAGAGCACTTAGCTCGAAAGATCTGCTTTTTAATAAATGTTCCTTTTACAGTTATTTCTACTTGTTGTTTTTTCTTTTTTAATGTTCTGATAATTGCCTTGTATATAGAAAGTCCATAAAAGGTAAAATAAAATATTTTAATAATAAACACTTTTTTTTAATTTCACTATATATATGTTTTCCGGGGGGTACTTGTCCGGGGGGTACTTGTCCTAGGGGGGTACTTGTCCAGGGGGTGCCTGTCCGGGGGTACTTGTCCGGGGGGTGCTTGTCCGGGGGGTACTTGTCCTAGAACCACACACGCATGCACACAAGCGCATACCTGTATGTATTCACCTACACAAGTACATTAGCTTTATACTTAAGACGGAAATACTCCTTAGCTTTTTTTCGGATTCGTTCCCATTAATAAAATAAAATAAATAAACGAAACATAATCATCATAGTCAAAACAAATTTGGCACTGCTACTTCGGTTATAATACTGACGCCTTTGGATTTGTAGATTGTTCAGTTATAATACTGACGCCTTTGGATTTGTAGATTGTTCAGTTATAATACTGACGCCTTTGGATTTGTTGATTGTTCAGTTATAATACTGACGCCTTTGGATTTGTAGATTGTTCAGTTATAGTACTGACGCCTTGGATTTGTTGATTGTTCAGTTATAATACTGACGCCTTTGGATTTGTTGATTGTTCAGTTATAGTACTGACGCCTTTGGATTTGTTGATTGTTCAGTTATAATACTGACGCCTTTGGATTTGTAGATTGTTCAGTTATAATACTGACGCCTTTGGATTTGTAGATTGTTCAGTTATAATACTGACGCCTTTGGATTTGTTGATTGTTCAGTTATAGTACTGACGCCTTTGGATTTGTTGATTGTTCAGTTATAATACTGACGCCTTTGCATTTGTTGATTGTTCATGAAATAATTCATGTAGTTGTCCACAAACGGATCGTATGGAAAAGTGGGGTAGGGTTGAGGGGATTGTTGTGCGATAAATTGGGGTCAGGGAATCTAGCAGCGGGTGCAGAGTTCACCGAGTTCGTTCCGTGGAATTGGGAGTTGGGGTGGGGAAGGGGAGGTATACCCTGGTTTGGCTGCGTTGACTGGGTATTGTTGAAGAGGGAATTGCAGGGCGGGGTAGGAGGGGCAGGGGGGTTACGATCAGTGGTGCCTGATGTCTGCTGTAACCTCTGGCTATTTGCGCGTACGAGAGAGGGATAGTGCCCCATTGATTCCATGGGGGGAGGATAGTCAGCAGGAGGGGTGTGGGTATGTCTATTGTAACCCGTAGGCCTGCTCTGAGACTGGTACCTAAGATCATTAGAACGGCCAGAAATGAAGTTATTTGATTGACCCATCCTATTTGACTCCTGGAGTTGAGCAGTTGGAAATAGCTGTTTAAAGCTAAGTGCAATCCTAGTTGTACCATCGTCGCTGGGGTGAGTCAGGTTGCGGTACATGGCAATTTGAATTGCCTGTCTTGACGGTGACGCTCTCTTGGACATAGTTTTCTGATTTCAAATAATTTTAAAGTTCTTCTTCGTCTTCTTCTTGGCTCAGACAGTTTTCCTGTCAATTATGATTGCAGATACTTCATGCTTCCATTATGCGCCTAAATAAGAAATAGTTAGTCCCAGCATGTCCGACCTCGGGATGAAGGAAACTTTGTAAGAATATATAGAAAAAACCGGCTGCGCCGCGATCCGCGGACGCTGACGGGTGTGGCGTGGTGTGGTGTGGTGTCTGTCCTGTGGTGTGGCGTCGTGTGGTGTGGTGTCTGTCCTGTGGTGTGGCGTCGTGTGGTGTGGTGTCTGTCCTGTGGTGTGGCGTCGTGTGGTGTGGTGTCTGTCCTGTGGTGTGGCGTCGTGTGGTGTGGTGTCTGTCCTGTGGTGTGGCGTCGTGTGGTGTGGTGTCTGTCCTGTGGTGTGGCGTTGTGTGGGTGGTTGGGGTCTGTCCTGTGGTGTGGCGTTGGTGTGGTGTGGGTTGTCTGTCTGTGGTGTGCGCGTGGTGTGGTGTGGTTTGTCTGCTCCGTGGTTGGGTGGTGTGCGCTGT
>CM065706.1:1574609-1585947 GCA_017654935.2 Phymorhynchus buccinoides | reverse complement strand
TGTGTCCGGGGGGTGCTGTCGGGGGAACTTGTCCCTAGAACCACACAAGCATACACACAAAGAATACTGTATTTATTCACCCTCACAAGTACATTAGCTTTATACTTAAGACGGAAATACTCCTTAGCTTTTTTTCGGATTCGTTCCCATTAATAAAATAAAATAAATAAACGAAACATAATCATCATAGTCAAAACAAATTTGGCACTGCTACTTCGGTTATAATACTGACGCCTTTGGATTTGTTGATTGTTCAGTTATAATACTGACGCCTTTGGATTTGTAGATTGTTCAGTTATAATACTGACGCCTTTGGATTTGTTGATTGTTCAGTTATAATACTGACGCCTTTGGATTTGTAGATTGTTCAGTTATAATACTGACGCCTTTGGATTTGTAGACTATTCAGTTATAATACTGACGCCTTTGCATTTCTTGATTGATCAGTTATAATTGATTGTTCAGTTATAATACTGACGCCTTTGGATTTGTAGATTGTTCAGTTATAATACTGACGCCTTTGGATTTGTAGATTGTTCAGTTATAATACTGACGCCTTTGGATTTGTAGATTGTTCAGTTATAATACTGACGCCTTTGGATTTGTAGATTGTTCAGTTATAGTACTGACGCCTTTGGATTTGTAGATTGTTCAGTTATAGTACTGACGCCTTTGGATTTGTTGATTGTTCATGAAATAATTCGTGAAGTTGTACACAAACGGATTGTATGGAAAAGTGGGGTAGGGTTGAGGGATTGTGGCGATAAATTGGGGTCAGGGAATCTAGCAGCGTGTGCAGAGTTCACGTGTTCGTACGTGGAATTGGGGAGTTGCGGGTGGGGAAGGGGAAGTATACCTGGTTGGCTGCGTTGATCTGGGTATGTGAAGAGGGAATTGTAGGGCGGGGGAGGAGGACAGGGGGTTACGACAGTGTGACTGATGTCTGCTGTACATCTGATATTGCGCGTAACGGAGAGGGATAGTGTCCCCGTTGATTCCCATGGGGGGAGGATAGTCAGCAGGAGGGGTGTGGGTATGTCTATTGTAACCCGTAGGCCTGCTCTGAGACTGGTACCTAAGATCATTAGAACGGACAGAAATGAAGTTATTTGATTGACCCATCCTATTTGACTCCTGGAGTTGAGCAGTTGGAAATAGCTGTTTAAAGCTAAGTGCAATCCTAGTTGTACCAGCGTCACTAGGGTGAGTCAGGTTGCGGTACATGGCAATTTGAATTGCCTGTCTTGACGGTGACGCTCTCTTGGACATTGTTTTCTGATTTCAAATAATTTTTAAGTTCTTCTTCGTCTTCTTCGTTCGCTTAGACAGTTTCCGGTCATATGAGCGTAGATGCGTCAAGTGTCGGTATGCACCTAACTAAGAAATGGTTAGGCCATGCAGGTCCGACTTCGGCTTGAAGAAATCTTTGGCAAGAAATATATATAGAGAAAAAAAGGCAGGAGAATAGACCAGTAAGACAGAAAGATCCCAGAAACGGACATGACATGTTGACAGTAAGCAAACGGAAAAGGCAGAGTCAAAAAGAATACCAGAATTGGAGGAAGTTACAAGCACAAAACATCGAGAAAGGTGGGGGGACTATTTGTACAAAAGACCCCCCGGATATCCCCAAGGGCGATATTTCAAAATTTTATTTCATTATATTTTATTTTTCTAATGTAATTTTAGTCTGTAACGCATCCATGTTGTTGTTTTAAGGGGTTGACGTGGAATGGGTGTCAAAACTTGTATTCACGTATTACTTCGCATTTTTAGTTCTGCATTTGTCTTCCTATTTGCATGCCTATGACAAGATTGTGGTAAAGAAGAAAGGTGCAGCGAAGTGGGGCTCATAGCAAAACCTATCTACCCAATGCTAACGTGAGACATTATGACAGGAAGAAGCATCCAACACAGTATTGATAGCCCTCTGAGCTATGTGAATGCAGCTTATTTCATCTGGGATATAGGTTATCCTGGCACATGGCATACGATAAATAAACAACTAGTCCATAACATGGCATACGATAAATAAACAACTAGTCCATAACTTGCCAGCAATCCTCCCATACCACCGTGTTTAAAGGGGCAGACACATCCCTGTAAGCATTCCGGCATCGTTCTGATCCTGGCTTCATGTCGTTTTTGCCATCATGCCATCATTTGAGACAATGCTGGCATGTAATCGTACCTGCTTTGCCGAGATTTCCTATGCACACCCCTTTTCGTGTCGGGCCAGCATTGGCAAATGATGGCTCATGATGGGGAGCCAGTTATGGGACGATCATGCTGGCAACTTACCTTTTGGGCCAGCGTTGTAGTGGTCACATCGTTGCTATGCTGGCAGTGTATTGGCACAGATACTGGGCAGTACATCGTTTTGATTCTGGTTCCCATTCTGGATGAACGATGGCAAACGTGTCGTTTTGATTGTGGTAGTTGTGCGTGTTGATGTGGTAGTGATGGCATGATTCTGGCCCAGATCTGGCAATGCCGTAACGGCAAATCTGCTTGTTGCCAGATTTGTGCCAGAATCAGTTTGGTTCTGGGTACGTTATGGGTAATATCAAGGAGCTTAGGAAGGGGAAGGGGGAGGGGGTCTGGGCATGGTTATTACTGGGTTAGAGGGGTCTGGGTACCGTAGAGACATACAGGGTTCTGGGTACGGGTATCACTGGGGCAGACAGTTCTGGGTACTGGTATTATTGTGAGATAGGATGATTCTGAAAACGGGTATTATTGGACCATAGAGAATTCTGAATATGGGTATTCAATGGGAATAGGGGGTTCTGAAAACGGGTATTATTGGAACATATAGAGGATTCTGAATACAGGTGTTACCCTGTGTCAAAGAGGGTTCTGAATACGGGTATTTATAGGGCATAGAGGGTTCTGAATGGGTATTTTATGGGTGGGGTGGGGTGGGGGGAGAATACAGGTAGTCAGGGATTACGAGAGTTCCGAATATGGGTATACCTGGAACACAGATCTATACAGGGGCATGGAGGGTTCTGAATACGAGTATTACTGGAGCACAGATGGTTTGGATACAGGTATTACTGGAGTATATTATAGGGTTTTGAGTACGGCTATATAGCTAGAATTTAACATGAAGGGTCTGGAACATAGGGTTTGGGGCACGGGTATTACTGGAGCATGGAAAGTACAGGCTTTACGGGAGCATAGACTATAGTACTGTTGCGAAATGAAAACGGAAGTAGCAGACGAGTTCTGTGCCAGTTAGGACACATAGTTCCGGTTAGAAAATGCTGTAAAAACGGCATGACTGCTCCGTAATTGAAATAGAGGAGTGCTTTAATTGCTCCGTTATCAGTTTGTAGATTTAATAATAAAATTAATAAGTCCTGTTTCATGTTTCTTTCTTAAAGTGCTTACATTCGTTGACTATAAACAGTTGTGTTCTTATTTGTTTACTTGATACGACCACATTAATACCCCAAGACTTGAAGACAAGAACAAAATATAGTTTGTTGTTTAAGGTAGGTAACTTCCGTTTTTTAAAATTCTATTTTGGAACCTGAACTACCCAAAACCGACTTCAAAACGAGACAGTAGAGAAAGATAACCCCAAAAGACCGAATTATGAGACAGTGCTATAGAGGGTGTTTTGTATAAATGTTAGCATAGAGCATAGAGTACGGTCAGATGACAACACAAAGAATAAGACCAAGATACATAGAGACAGGGGAAAGAAGAAAGACTATCGAAAGAATATAGAAAGAGGCAGAGAAAGAGAGAGGGAAAGAGATAAGAGGAAAAAAGAAAAGAAAGACATTGATATACATACACACATCGACAGATGGGGAGAGGGAGGGAGAGAGAGAGGGGTAGAGAGAGGGGGAGAGGGAGAGAGAGGGGTGGGGTGGGGTGGAAACCATGAGTACCAATACATTTGATGCTTCCAAATTTATATATTTAAAACAGCAGCATTTTTAAATGAAATCAAGATCATACACAAAACATCTGAAGTTAGTGAACAAAAGCAAATTAACATCAGCAACAACAACAAAATGTTACATGATCAGTCTTAGCATCTTCGCATGGGGACTCATAAATGTTACCACATAATTCAAAATAGGCCTACACACGGTTATGCTAGACTTTTCTGTTTATATTAAACTACACACACAGACGACTGCTGGGTTATTGTTATAAAATAAAAACAAAGTCGAATTTGAACCCCCATTGATGTGTGCACGGCTGAGTCTCAGTTCTCCGTCTAGCTAGTGGTGCCTCAGGCCGTGGCACGCCCTAGGAGGCCCTTATTTAGTCCGTCACCAAGACGGACTATTGCGATGGGACTGGTTTGTATTTTTTTTGTTTTTTTTTTTGTTTTTGTTTTTGTTGTTCTCTCCCAAGGAATATACCCTAACCGCTTGACCGAATCGCCGTCACATTTTGTTGTGAAGGTGTGCCTCCTTAATAGGAGGAGATCCGCGCAAACCATTTTGCCGTCGTGACCTTGACCTTGACGTACGTACCTTGAAAATCGAACATCTATTTTTAGCCATATCTCGGGCACCGATCAACATAGGATGTTGAAACTTGGTATGAAGGTGGTTTGGCTTATGCCCGTTCTGATGATGGCATACCGATCAAGGTCAAGGTCAAGGTCAAAAGATCGCTGGAGCCTGAAAATCGGAGGTCATTTTTTTCTCCTTCTGTCTGTCCCAAGGATATCTTTCGAACGGGTTGACAAAATCACGTCAAATTGTGTGTGCTGGTGTGTCACCACGAGAGGAAGGCATCCGCGCAAACCATATTGCCGTCGTGACCTTGACCATGGCGTACGACCTTGAAAACCGAAAATCTTCCAGCAGGGGCCATAACTCCCACACCGTTAGTGTTAGAGTCTTCAAATTTGGCATGAAGGTACTTTGGCTTATGCCCGTTCTGATGGTGGCATACCGATCAAGGTCAAGGTCACGGTCCGGGCGATCAGTAGGCCTTGAAAGTGGTAGGGGTCTAAACATTGGGTTTTAAGCCATATTTTCCACATTTGTACTTGACAGAAGCGCTTCAGATTGTGTGTGGTACTGTATACCCTAGAGAAGAAAACATCCGAGCATAAATTATCACCATGCTGACCTTGACCTGGAAGTGTGACCTTGAAAAAACCGAAATTTCCTTCTTTGCGCTAAATATTTCTTCTTCAAGCTGTATCTCGTGAACTAAAAGACAGAATCCCTTCCAATTTTGTGTCAGGATGTGACACTCTACGGGTGGGGGGGTCGCAAGTGCGTGGCATTGCTGGTGACGGACATGTCTGCCGCTCGGCGACGCCCTTGGTTAATCTAGTTTTGTTTTGTTTTGGGCAGAGGCTCAGGGTACGGGCCCGTATCTCACAACATTCTCTAGGCTACTGGGTACGGCGCTCAATCATAGGACGCATAAATACATTTGTGCGCAAATGTCTTAAAAACTACTGGCATTAAACTCTGACGTATTCTAACCCTATCCTATACCTTACCAAGATGCGTTAAACCAGCGTTAAATATACGAAATAAGAAAACGTTACGAAACTTTTGACTAGGAAGAAGTGTTGCAACAACGCCGTACCTGTGGCCACTGTGGGGGTTTTCTCCCTTCCGAGGGCTGCAGAATTTTTTTAACCCCAGTACCAGTGTTATTATGCTAGTAATTGCCGGTGACGGCAGGTGGGCATGACTGGTAGAAGGAGAAGAAAATTTTAATAAAAAACAAAACAAACAAAAATACGTTTCAAATTCGACTTTGTTTTTATATATATTTTTAGATAACGGTTTTCATCTCAAACTTCATTCAAAACAATACTTTAAATTAAAAGAAAAATGGGACCATTTTGCCGTTGTGCGAAAAAAACTAAAACAACAAAAAAGAGACTGAATTTTCACAAGGGAGAGAGAACGTGTGCTTGTATTTCGTGCAGGAATGGTGCTGATGATGACAATAATGAATGAAAGGAGTCCCGGTGTCACGAGAAATAAGTAGCCTCACATGAAATATCTACCCTTCACATGCGAACTATAACCATCCTAACCCTAACCATATCCCTAACCACGGAAAGAACCAAGACATAGAGCAGGAGGGTGTAAATCTACAAACAATTATTTGCCGAGAAATCGATGTACAAAGCCATGCCACTTAGTTTTGTAAAAATCACAATGGCGGACAAGCAAACACTTCGAATAAGGAATGCCTACTTATTTCATGAGGTAGAATATTATCTTCACACCGGTGTGAAGTACATGGCTTTGTACATCGATTTCTCGGCAAATATGTAGATTTACATCCTCCTGCTCTATTTCTTGGTACTTTCCGTGGTTAGGGTTAGGGTTAGGGATGGTTATAGTTCGCACGCGAAAGGTAGATATTTTATGGGAGCCACTTATTTCTCATGACACCGGCCTGAAAAGTCTAGGCCTAGTTACTCAAATCACGTGGGTTTTTTCGTTTGTGACCAGTCGACCACGCATGGAAACAAGAAACTCGAAAATGATTGACATTGTTGTACTGTGGGAGCGTGAACATCATATCTTGCATTAAACACTGGGACAAGTTCAATAATAATAAAAACAAAAATAATAATGGGAATTTATAAAGCGCTCTTTCTCAGATTAGTTAGTTAGTCTGTTATAGTCCCGTCAACAGCTTTTGGCCAGAAATGAAGTTATTTTATGAAACCATTCTAGCTGACCCCTGGAGTTTAGCAGTTGGAAATAGCTGTTTAAAGCTAAGTGCAATCCTAGTTGTACCAGCGTCACTAGGGTGAGTCAGGTTGCGGTACATGGCTAACTTTGTCTTTCCTGCGAGGGTTGTGAAAGGATCTTAGTGATCAACAAAGTCAGCGCGAAGCATTTCACAGGCAGATTGCATGCTGGAATTGGAGTGAGAGATAATAGTGTTCAGGTGGTGATTGCCACGAGCAGGCAGCACAGAGCTGAGTACTACTCTGGCATTGGGGAAGACCTGGGAGGTGAGATGGATCAGGTCGCACCATGTCTCATTGTAGATTTCTCCTGTTGTCCTACAGTCATTGATACCCACATGTAGGATTACTGTTTGTACACTAGAAGAAGAACGCGGATGTTGTAACCATTCAAACAAATCATCAACTGTCATACCAGGGACGCAAAAGTTGATACCAGTTCCTGTCGTTGAGCTACTCTGCGCATGTCAATGGTTTTGATCACGGAGTCCCCGATCAGCAACACAGAGGTTCTGTCAGGCACTGGGCGAGTTGAGAGGACGTCGCGCGGATTGCTCCTGGTGTTGTTCTCATACTGCTCTCTGGAAGACTGATCAGCTCTGCCGTAGGGGGGGCGTGGGTGTTCAGCTCTGCCGTAGCGGGGGGTGTTCAGCTTTGCCATAGAGGCGCCGGTCAGCTCTGCCGTAGAGGGGTTGTTCAGCTCCGCCGTAGGGGGTTGTTCAGCTCTGCCGTAGAGGGGGTGTTCAGCTTTGCCATAGAGGCGCCGGTCAGCTCTGCCGTAGAGCTGTATCTAACCTCCCTTTTCTCTCTGTATCTAACCTCCCTTTTCTCTCCAAACTCTTTGAGAAGACTGTTCTGAAACAACTCAACGATAATCTATCCTCAAGCAATCTTCATCATCCTTATCAGTCTGCCTATAGAGCCAACCACAGTACTGAAACAGCAAGCTTGTTCAAATAGTCAATGACCTCCTAATTGCTTCTGATGCTGGTCAAATCTCTCTGTTCACTCTGTAACACTTCTTGATCTCTCTGCTGCCTTTGAGTGTACCATAGACCACTCCATTCTTCTGTCTCGTCTTGAACATACTTTTGGGATTAAGGGCCCTGCTCTTTCTTGGTTTTCCTCTTACCTCTCGGATCGTTTTCAATCAGTTCTGGTCAATGGTCGTCAGTCTGAACAGGTTAGGCTTTCTTTTGGAGTCACCCAGGGGTCTGTGCTTGGTCCTGTCCTGTTTACTTTGTATACGTCACCTCTTGCCAATGTCATCGACCAACACAACATGAAACATCCACTTCTATGCAGATGACTCACAACTCCAAAACAGTACAACCCCCGAAGATCTAGATTCCATTATCACAGAAAGTAACAACTGCTATATTGATAGTCAAAATTGGATGGTTCAAAATAAACATCAATTAAATGGTGAAAAAAACCGAAGCAATGCTTTTAGGGACAAAAAACAAACTAGCCTCTGTTTCCATAGAGTGAATTTCCAACTGGGTACGCGGGTTGGTCATTCCCCTCTCAGACTCAGTCAAAAACTTAGGGGTCACTGTGGCCAATACTCTTTCCATGCAGAGTTTCCAGACTCAGACCCGTCAGTCTTGCTACTATCAAATTCGTAGCATTGGCTATATTCGTAAATACCTCTAGGATGAAACCACAGAAAAGCTTGTTACTTCCCTCCTCCTATCTCGTATTGACTACTGTAATGCTCTCCTTTCGGGCCTATCAGTCTCTTCTCTATTTTGGGGTCCAGCGGGGGGGGGTATTCAAAACACAGCTGCTCAGTCTTGTCCTTAGGAAGAAAAAGTTCACTCTCACGTTAGCCCTGTTCTGCGTTCTTTGCACTGGCTTCCTGTCGCAGACAGAATTGAGTATAAACCTAAACACACTTTGCTATAAATCTATTCATAAAGCTGCTCCATCTTACCTCTGCGACAATATTTCCATCTTATACGCCAGCTCGCACTTTACGTTCAGTTTTCTGACCCTCTTCTCTCCAGATCCTTAGGTATAAGCTTTCAACTGTTGGTCGGCGCTCTTTTGCTGTCTCAGGACCGACCTCCTGGAACAAACTTCCGCTCTCCCTCCGTCAGCGACCGACCAACTCTCTGCTTTCAAGCGCAAACCTCAAAACCCACCTGTTCCCACGTCATTAAAGCTCCTCTCTCTTCTCTCTTCTCTTGGGGTTCTCTCTCTTGCCAATTAGGTCTGTTACTGCTATATTCCATTTATGTTATCCGTGTGTGGTTCGCTTTGTATTGCGTTTGTGTTTGCAATGCGCTTTGAATGCTAACGTGTGTGTGCGCTTTGATTTGATTTCTATCAAGATTCAGCGCCGTATCAAATACTGTATGTTGTTGTTGTGTTGTAGTGATGTTGTTCAGCTCCGCCGTAGGGGGTTGTTCAGCTCTGCCGTAGAGGGGGTGTTCAGCTTTGCCATAGAGGCGCCGGTCAGCTCTGCCGTAGAGGGGTTGTTCAGCTCCGCCGTAGGGGGTTGCTCAGCTCTGCCGTAGAGGGGGTGATCAGCTTTGCCATAGAGGCGCCGGTCAGCTCTGCCGTAGTGGGGTTGTTCAGCTCTGGCCGTACGGGGGTGTTCAGCTCTGCCGTAGGGGGGGTGTTCATCTCTGCCGTAGCGGGGGTTCAGTCACCTCTACCGGGGTGTTCAGCTTTGCCATAGAGGCGTCCGGTCAGCTCGGTCGTAGGGGGGTGGGGGTGGGGAGGGGGGGGGTTCAGCTCTGCTGTTGCAATTTGTTTTATTCACGTTAATGGGCTCTTAGATATATGGTTGTTTGGAAATAAAAAGCAAACGGTTTTTAATCAATCCCACTTTGATTCATTGCTGCCATCTACTATGTTCCAACAGAACATAGCAGTGACAGCAACACCCGCATGTAACTGACACCATCTGTGGGAAAAACGTACATCTGGCAACAAATCGATTGGTAGATTACTCTTCCCCTTCTCTACGATTTGCAAACAACATTCGGAATTAGCAATGGTATGGAAGCTAGAAGCAGAAAACACGGAAGAAATCGAAATAAAGACACCTCTACTAACCCATTATTTCAAACTAACCCGACTATTTGGTAATGGGAAGCATTAGTATGACAACTGGAGCGCTTATGTTTGCGTTTCAGAGCAAACATGGGAGGATTGAAAACATTGAAATACTTGTTGAATTGTGGTTATGAAGTATCAACATTTCTGTGCGTTTTTTGGGTCTTTGTTTCGCACGAACCTACAATTGAACTTAAACAATATTATACTGCAACCTCCATCCACTCTCTAACGGTTTGTGACATTCTTAAGCCCTTTAAACAAATTCAATTTGAATTGCCTGTCTTGACGGTGACGCTCTCTTGGACATAGTTTTCTGATTTCAAATAATTTTAAAGTTCTTCTTCTTCTTCTTGGCTCAGACAGTTTCCTGTCATATGAGCGTAGATGCGTCATGCTGCCGTTATGTGCCTAACTAAGAAATGGTTAGGCCCTGCATGTCCGACTTCGGCTGAAGAAATATAAATCTTTGTAAGAATATATAGAAAAAACAGGCAGGCCAATAAACCAGTAAGGCAGACAGATCCCAGATGACATGACATGTTGACAGTAAGCAAACGGGAATAAGGCAGAGTCAAAGAGAGTGACAGATTAGAGGAAGTTACAAGCACAGAACTTCCAGAATGTGGGGGAACTATTTGTACAAAAGACCCCCCGGTATCCCCACGGGGAGATGTCAAATTTTTATATTTCATTATATTTTATTTTTCTGATGTACTTTTAGTCTGTAACGCATCCATGTCGTTGTTTTAAGGGGGTGACGTGGGGTGATGGGTGTCAAAACTTGTATTCATGTATTACTTCCGCTAAGAAAATCACATTTTTAGTTCTGCATTTGTCTTCCTATTTGTATGCCTGTGACAAAATTGTGGTAAAGAAAGAAAGGTGCAGCGAAGTGGGGCTCATAGCAAAACCTTTCTACCCAATGCTAACGTGAGACATTATGACAGGACCAAGAGAAAGTCGTGGGCTTCTGCTGGTGTAACGATACTCATTCTTACTTCGATGAATTGCCATTATCTATATGGATTTGATTTACATGGGGGTGCATGTAAAATACCTTACTCAGTTTCAGGAAAATATGGATGGTTTAACTTCAAAATAAACACTTGGATTCGCCTGCTACAGATTTGTGTTGCACCTATAACAATACTGGTCATCAGCAACAGTATTCTTGTGCGGACAGTGGTCAGATCTTTAACGACGAACAAGCATCTGTCAACACAACAAGCCATTCAGAAATCCCGACAACAGAAAGGATCTTCTTTGACGGTCACCTTAATTGGGGCCAACATTTTATTTTTCCTCCTGACAACACCCATCGTTATCTATCTCGTGTTCGAGGGGCATGTTGATGTTAAGGACCCCCTGGGGAGAGCACAGTTCTTGCTGTTTTACATGACCAGCGATGTGCTGTCTAGCTACAACAATAGCATCAACTTCTACCTGTACTGTTTGACTGGAACCAAGTTCAGAGCACAGTTCTTGCTGTTTTACATGACCAGCGATGTGCTGTCTAGCTTCAACAATAGCATCAACTTCTACCTGTACTGTTTGACTGGA
>CM065706.1:1562109-1564609 GCA_017654935.2 Phymorhynchus buccinoides | reverse complement strand
GAAAGTAGGTTATGACTTCACCGCTTGAAAGCTGGTTACACGCCAGAAATCAAAACCTCTTGAAAACTCATGAGCCGAAGCCGGCTTGTTCGTCCTATAGGCCTACAGTTGTGTGAGCCATGAGTCGGATCCGGCTCATTCGTCCTTTGGGAGTAAGTTAACGAGATGATACCCGAACATACACACACGCCCCCGTAAAATTCCTTCATATTTCCTTTTTTTCCTTCTTATTTTTTGTTGGACTAAACTAGATCTCACGCAAACAGACGAATCAATACAAGCAAAAAAGCACATAACCTTCTTTGCAGTACGAAATGTCGACAAAGGAGTGGATTAGCTAACACACCCACCCTCAAGTTCTCAATGTATCCCATTTGTTCTCTGTTTCATGAAAACGGCCCTAGCCTACCTATATCTTACCGAGCAAGACTCTTAGCGAAAACCTTTAACGAGAAAGATTTGGTATGGGGGGCAGTGAAACTACATCTTTGCTCAAATGTCCAATATTCAAAACCTAGGGAAGAGAGAGATAGTCAGCAACAAATCGGTAAACGTGTGCTTTAGACACACCCCTAATGTTTACCACCCTCAATCTCCTGCCTATGAAGAAGCAAGTAAGCTTAGTTCAATCGCCTTGCTGTTGGAAGCGAGGATAGTTTAATGTATCAACTAATATTCAATGTTTTTCGTTGGGTTTTTTTCTCATGAAGAACTGTTTTTGACTGTTCTGGCTTGTAAATTTGAGGAGCTGCTCTGGAGATTAGAAAATAATTCCATGACTTTTCCACGACTTTTTTTCGGCCATGACAGTTTTTGTCTAGGACTAGTGAAGGTGTTCAACACTTGTGTGAACCCTATGCACAATATCTAGAGCAGAACCACTACACATGTTATCTGTTTAGTCTCCATCACACATGATGAAGTACCCACTATGTCCTCACTGAAAGCTAAGTTTCTAATAAACATAGTGAGGTCTTGAGGAATAACACTACGTGCACACCATGCTCTATACGTCATGGCTACGCTCTAGCCATGTTCCCTCTACGTTCACACGACGACTGAACCACGTTGCAGCCACGCTCTAGAAAACCGCGCCATGCTGGTATGATGCTCCACGTGTGTCACGTCCTTGCTACGTCCTGGCCACATAAAAACATTTTTTCTTCTGAAACAAGCAGCGCTCATTGCGTGGCCCCTGCGTTGCCGCTACGTTCACGCCGTTCTCACTACGCTCCCACTAGGTTTCCTTTTCCACCATGTTATCTCCACGTGTGTTTTGAGCATGTTCAAAATGCACATAGAGAGAACCGGGCCTACCGCGTGCTCCACGCTCCCACCATGTCCTCACCACGTTCTTACCACGTTACGCACGACGACAGTACGCTACGCCCAGACCCTGCTAAGTTCCGCCACGTTCTGGGTGATTGTGCCAGATCGTGGAGGACGTAGTGAGAACATAGCCTATGTGTGATGGGGTGTAACAAAAGCAAAACATCACAATCTCACTGTGAGTCAGACTGACGGGGTTAGGAATGGCTAAATGTGTGAGTGGTGTGTGTGTGTTGTGTGTGTGTGGGTGTGTGTGTGTTGTGCGTGTTAAAGGTCGTGCGTGTGTGTGTGCGTGCGTGTGTGTGTGTGTGTGTGTGTGCGTGTGTGTGTGTGTGCGTGTGTGTGTGTGTGTAGGGTGTGTGTGTGTGGTTGTCTGTTGTGTGTGTGTGTGTTTCTGCATTTAGCGACGCCCCTTTCGCATACGTACGTGTCACCAACGAAGATTTTAGTAGACTCGTTTCATTTAATTTGTTTTATAGTTTATTCACTTTTCATCTCAAAGTCACAGACTTTGTTGCTTTAGCGAAGAGACCAGCACCATGGCGCTTATCCTTCTCCTGGTTTGACAATATCAGATTTCATTTTTGATGAATTAACCATTTTAGGCTGATGGCATAGACCGAAAAACTGTTGAACCATTGTTCTAGCCTCTGCCCTAAATTTGTGATTAGCGAAACAGTACAGGTAGAAGTTGACACAGCTGTTGGAGTACCACAAGAACCAGCTGACATCCCAGAAAATCCAGATCTGACCGTTTGCAATGGGGTCATGCCTGTCCACGTATTTCATCACAACTATGTACACCGTTAGAGGTGTGGTCAGCAGGACAAAACCAACACTGGCAGCAACCAAGGTGACCGTCAGTGAAGACACTTTCTGTCGTCTGCAATCCTGGCTGGCTTGTTGTACAGAAATATGTTGATTGATTCTGACAGATCTGACCAGTGACCACACCAGAACGCTGTCGCTGATGACCAAACCATTTTTTTTTTATAGAAGGGAAGACACGGGTTAGTAACTGGCGCGTCCAGAGAAATGGTTCTATTCTATGTATGTACAGCATGCAGTATCCATTTGTGGTAACATAGTAGTTTTTGATAACGTGGAAATTCATTAGAAAGAGAAAAGTGACCAATAAACAAGCAGTAACTCGTGCCTTTCTCTTGGTCCA
>CM065706.1:1549459-1561609 GCA_017654935.2 Phymorhynchus buccinoides | reverse complement strand
ACGGACCACTGAGGGTCCCCTGGACAGTTTTGACACTCTAATACATACACGTACAATAATATTTACTGTTTCCTCTGCTTGTGTATGTTATGCTGTGTGTTTGTGTGGTGTGTTGTGTGTGTGTGTGTGTGTTGTGTGTGTGGTGTGTGTGTGGGTGTGTGTGTGTGTTGTTTCATTTAACGTCTATCCCTTCTCGTGATACTAGACAAAAAGTAATATATAAAATAAAAAGGTATTTAAAATAAATATTTTAAAACAATTGTATGCATATTAAAGTGGTTTGTGTGTGTGTGTTGTGTGTGTGTGTGTGTGTGTGTGTGTGTGTGTGGTGTGGGTGTGTGTGTGTAGTGTTGGGTGTGTGTGTGTGTTGTGTGTGTGGTGTGTGTGCGTGTTGCGTGTCGTGTGCGTGTGCGTGCGTGGGTGCGTGCGTGTTTGCTGCGGCGTGTGTGCGGCGTGCGTGCGTGCGTGTGCGTGGTACAATCATTGGGCCTTTGTGCAAAGCTACGCGCAGTACCTCCACATACGGATATAAGTCTATTCCATTTTAGCATGACCAAGAATGGATATTTTGACCTACGTTCAACTTTCACCTAGGAAGTACTCACTATTTCGAAAAGTGTTGGTATAATCCAGAACATGTTGGACGTAGACCCTTAGAGTCATGCATTCAGTAATTAACATCACAGCACACAAATGCAAAGTGAGATCTTATTTGGTCCTCCACGCAATCACCGCAAGGAAGTGCTCATGGGTCCAAAACCTTTGGCGATAGTCCGCAGCGCATTCGCTGGAAAACACCTACCAACATGTCAGTCTAATCTGCTCACCAGTGCAAACTCCCACTAAATTAAAGTAATGCTGTTCGTGAAATCTGGGCGTCCGCCATCGGAAAAAATCCCACATGTAAGGAAACCAGTAAGGCACATTAGAACCTCCATGCGATACATCCGCCAAGTACTCACTATTTTGACAACTGGTTGTCCCGCCTCTGTTAGAGATCACAAGAGTCAGATTGAGGTAAAGGATGTGAACTTATGAAACAAAAAGCACTACTTGGGTTTAGAAGCGATGGAATTCATTGTAGTCCACCCCCACCCCCATTGTCTGAAGCATTACGTTTACCAGACACACTACGTTTTTTGTAAATCTAAAATTCATCTCTCTCTCTCTCTCTCTCATTCTCCGTCTCCGCTCTCATCTCTCTCTCTCTCCCTCTCTCTCTCTCCTCTCTGGCTCTTTGTCTCTGTCTCTCTCTCTCTCTCTCTCTCTCGGTCTCTCTCTCTCTCTCCTCTCTCTCTCCCCCTCTCTCCTTTCTCTCTCTCTCTCTTACATGTTTTGTCATCTAACATCCAGACCTGTAATCAACTGGCCAGATGGGCCTGATCTAAATCACATGTGTCTGAAATCCAACAAAACTAAGTATATGTGTTTGACAACCAACAGAAACGCCAAATCTGTCATCTACTTCATTCCCATCACATCTCGGGACATAAAACATCGCGGATCCAGTTCACTACAAGGCTTAGGTTTTACAATTGATAACCAATTTCTTGTCCTAACATCATATACATCTTAAGTAAGAAGGTATCGCAAAGCATATTTCAACTATCAAAAAGAAAACATTTCCTCAATCTCAATCTCAGGAAGCAGTGCTATTTGCCATATCATTCACTTATCACTATTCCTCTACTTGGTGGACTCAGCAGTGCAAATGTTTTCTAAAACTTCTCGTTAGACTGGCATCATAAAGAGCTTGTTAAATTGGTGGCTGCTCAAATCAACTTCTCTTACGAACATGAGTACAAACCATTACTTTTAATTACAGTTGGAGGCATAACAAGCAAGGATGCTGCACAAAATCAGACAGGTATGCTCCTCAATCTTTATCGACCGCTTCTTGATAAACAGTTACAGGCAGTCAAACACAACTGCTAATTCCAACCCCAAGCTTAGACTTATTTTAAAACCAAGTTTAATATACAGGGGTGGAATCTTACAGGAATAATCTGCCAGCCATCTAAAGCGACCAACGCCCAGTATCCTTCAAAAACAAACAATGAAGACTTACCTATGACCAACTCCACTGACAATGACAATGAAACTCCAGTCTCTCTCTCTCTCTGTCTCTCTCTCTCTCATCCTCTCTCTCTCCTCTCTCTCTCCTCGCTTCTCTCTCTCTCTCTCTCTCTTCTCTCTCTCTCTCTCCTTCTCTCTCTCTCTCTCTCAATTTCATCAGGTACGTAACATTCGAAAAAAACGACTTATTTTATAGTTTTTTTTACCCAACAGTATCCTCTTTAACAAATAGCATTAAACCACTGCTGCTGACTCCAATGGACTAACATAAATAAATATTGAACGTATGCACTGTTATTTATCATGATGCCTACATGTGTTTACTTTTTCACTCATGAATATTTTGCGCATCTAACATTACCTTGATTTGATCTGTCATGTATAAAGGTATGTTAAAATTGGCTATGTTAAATATAATTAAGTTTGATTTAATAATGTGAATGTGTTTTATTCTAATTTCTTCATTTACAGACAAGTGTGTAATGTTTGCTTAGGCTTGATTTTCTCATGTTATAATTATATAAAAATATTAGTGTCGTTTTTATATTTGTTAAAAATGAAGATGAAACGTATGATTTATTTTGCTTGTCTGTTAGTTGAATGTATATTTGAAACTTGAGTGTATAAGGTAGGATTAGGTTTGATTTTGTCGAGTGTATATACTAATTTACAAATTAGTGCATGTAAAAAACAAATACTTATATAAAGTAAGAATAAGTTCGATGATGTCATGGATTTTTTTGTTTTTATTTTTTTTTGTTGTTTTTTTATTTACTATGATTTTATAACGTGTGTGTGTGTTTACTATTAGGTTTATATTTTTTAGTTGAATATGCGAAGTAGGCCTACAAGTAACTAGGCTCGACTTTGTCATGTATCAGTGTTTACTGTGTTTATAATGTTATGATTGTTAAGGATATGCTTCTCTCTCTCACTCAGTCTATCTATTTTTGTCTCTGTCTCTGTCTCTGTCTCTGTGTCTGTCTGTCTGTCTGTCTGTCTGTCTGTCTGTCTGTCTGTCTGTCTGTCCTGTCTGTCTGGTCTGTCTGTCGTCTTGTCTGTCTCTGTCGTCTCTCTCTCTCTCTCTCTCTCTCTCTCGCTCTCTCTCTCTCTCTCTGTGTGTGTGTGTGTGTGTGTGTGTGTGTGTGTGTGTGTGTGTGTGTTTGTGTGTGCGTGTGGGGTGCGTGTTTGTGTGCGTGTGTGCGTGCGTGCGTGTGTGTGCGTGCGTGCATGCGCGCGTGCGCGAGGGGCGCGCGCGAGTGTGTGTTTAGTGTCATAAAATAATTATTTAGTATACAAATTTAGTTTTTTTCATTTTTAGGCTTATATTGTTATATTTTGTTTATTGTGACTTAGCCAGAATGTTTATATTTATGTAACGAAAAGTGTTTCTTTGATATTATTGTATTGGGGATCCTGTATGATGAGAGAGAGAGAGGGAAAGAGAGAGAGAGAGGGGGGGGAGAGGGGAAGAGAGAGAGTGTGTAGAGAGAGAGGGAGAGGGGGGAGGGGAGAGAGAGAGGGAGAGGGGGGGAGGGAGGAGAGAGGGAGGGGGGAGAGATTTTCTCTCAGGGAGAGAGGGAGGGGGGAGAGAGAGAGAGTATGGGCCGTGTGTACGCACGTATTAATTGGTGCATTCCTTCCTGTTACTTGTTTACATTTTTATTAGTTTTTGTGAGTGTGATGTGTTATTAGAGAGTGACAGTGCTTGGTGAACGAGGGTGGATGTCTTTGTGAGTGAAAATCATGTTATCGTTACTTTATTTCTTTGCATTCGAATGTTGGTGGTATGACTTTCTTGCTGATTTTAATTAATGTTTTCCATCTTTCATTGTTGCTTTTGTAACGCGCAACGGGCATACTACTATGTTTAGCGCTATATGAATTATATTATTATTATTATTATTATGATTATTATTATTATCTATTATTATTATTATTATCATTATTATTATTATTAGTATTATTCTTATTATTATTATTATTTAGTAGTAGTAGTAGTAGTAGTAGTAGTAGTAGTATCATTATTATTGCCACTATTATTATTATTATTATTATAGGATTGGGTTTTATTTTGCTATGTATAAGTGTTTATTCCAAAATGTGTGTATGTTAAAAATGAGTATGTATAATAGGATTTGTTTTATTCTGTCATGCATATGTGCTTACATTTACGTTTGATGTATTTTTAAGATCAGTATGTAAAATGGGCTTAGGCTTGATTTTATTATGTGTATCGGCTTTAAATTTAAAATGTGTAGGTTACATGTTATGAGTATGTAAAATAGGATTAGTCTTAATTTTGTGATGAGTTAAGTTTTACTTATGTGCATGTTAAAGACAAGGACTAGAAAGTAGGTTTGGGCTTGATTTCGTTATGAGTAGTATTTACTTTTTAATATGTGTATTTGCTTGCAAACAATATGACTTGGTCTGCTTTTGTTACGAGTGTGTGTGTTTACTTTTTAATTTGTTTATGCTACAAATGAATAATGTAATGTAGGAATAGGTTTCATGTTGCCATGGGTACATGTATTACATTTTAAATTGTGCATGCTAAGATGAGTAGGTAAAGTAATATTATGTTTGACTTATTATGTGCATGGGTTTCTTTTCAAATAAGTACATTTTAATGATGAAGTATGATTGAGGTATTTTTTTTTTATGTTTGTGCACTTCTTTGAGTGTGAAAAGTAGGATTGGGTTTTATTTTCCCGTGTGTATGCGCTTACGTCACACATTTTGAATGTTAATAATGAGCATAGTTAATAATAATAGGTTTGATTTTGTTATTGATGTGTTACAATATAGGGATGTTTTTTGCATGCTTTACATTACTTTGTATGTGTTTATTTTCGTTTTCCATTTTCTACTTTTATAAATGTATTCTGTCCAGAGGGCTGGATGTAAAAAAGCATGTTATTGCTTACTCTATTACCCTCTATAAATAAAATTCAATCAATCAATCAATCTCTCTCTCTCTCTCTCTCTCTCTCTCTCTCTCTCTCTCTCTCTCTCTCTCTCTCTCTCCTCTCTCTCTCTCTTAAGCTCTCTCTCTCTCTCTCTCTCTCTCTCTCTCTCTCTCTCTCTCTCTCTCTCTCTCTCTCCCACATACACACTTTAATGTCTATCCGCATATACTGCTCAAAATGTGCTAACAATAATTATTATCTTAAGCATGCAAAATCATCAAAGCTAAACATAAAACAATTTCATTTATTTTCATGTTTAGTTTCATTACATTTCATCGTCACATGTTGATCAAAAAGAGGTCTGAGAATGGTTTGACTTGCTAAAATCAAGAAATGTTTGTGATACCCCTTGAAAATGCATTAAAAAAGCTAAATAGAGATACATTTTTATTTTAAGATTTGCTGATGTTTTTGTGGTAAGAAATGTCATGGAAAAACATCCAGTGCGCCATTTTGTGTTCTGGAGGAGCTTTTGAAGCTCCTGCTGATCCAGGGTGTTCCACTCCTCTACCAGGCACTGTTCCGGGTCTTGTAGACTTCTGAACTGCTGTGAATGGCTGCTAACGACTGCCTGGAGCATGCTCCAGCATTGTTATATCAGACTGAGGTCGCTGGATCGGACAACCTACCTGACATGGACGAAGGTCTCTTGCTGCAGGTATACGTGTAACCAACCCATGATCAATGAAAAGGTGCATTGTATTTCATGAAGATGAGGTAATCTCGGATCGTACCAGCAAAGGGTTTGACGTGGACATCGAGGAACTCATCTATGCAGTAAACAGCTATCAGAGATTCCTTTCAAAAATGTTCTGACACTGTTTTCCCAACCTTGCTGATATAGGCCCAAGCCGTCAAAGACCCACCCCTAGATCTGTCATGCTCTCTGACTCACGTTTCCTGGTACCGGTCTTTTGAGAACCTCCACACCCTAGCAAGACCATCTGTTAATTAATGACAGATGGTGAACTTGTTGGTGAATAGAATTCATGTGCAGTCTCCTAACGTCCAGATGACGTGGTTCTGGGCTCTCTATGCATAGCACTGCATATGACCTGGAATAAGTCGGATGCCTGAACATGCCCAGGGGGAGTGAAGGCAGCATCATGGAGTCCATTACTTACAGAAATGGTTTTAACAGGTCTGAAAACCCCCAGAAAACAGCCTCTTTTTTTTATCATCTGTCGCCCAATTTCTGCCACCTTCACGACCGTATAACCTTACCAGCCCATGGCAGCACGTCCAAACTCTGGAGGCCACACAATGGGATATTCCACGCAATAATGATACAACGAGTCTGTGTGCAGCTCATCTCCAGCATGCCAACATATGAATAAGCTTACATGCAAATCTTAATGATGCTTTTGTGGAACATTGGAATGTGATTGGGTGGTTTATCCTTTCCGTAGATGATACAGATCGTGCTATGGCTGCTGATTGCAGTTATTGCTCAGAGCAACGCACACATATCCCAGTCCACCAAAGACACCATTGATGCCAGACTGACGGATCTGGAAACGTCCCTGTACACTGCTGCTCGACAACTGATGCTGCAGAGGCTGGCCGTTGAAGAGGCCACCAAGAGCGATGGAGATTCTGGAGTCAAACAGGTATGTCTCTGTCGGCCTTTCCAGAGAATGACCCATCTCTATGTCTGTATGATTAATGACCGGCAAAAGAGAGTGTCCACTGTTGTTGGCAAGGCCAATGTTTTACACAATGTCTCAAGAACCCCTTCATTGTGTCCAGAAAGCCCCGAGGAAACTGCTACTCACACAGTTGAAGTTATTGCTGCTTGGGTGGACATACCCAATTTTCACGTTTTGAGCAGCATTGTTTTGTTATGTTAAGCTTAGGGGGTTGCTTTAGTTGTTGAGCTATTGTTTCAAAACTGTTAATACGAATGCCATGACATTCTACGATCTGGTGCATACCTCACGGATGTAAATGTGTGCAAAATATGAAGTGATGTGGTGCCTCTATGTTGATGTTGCAGTCTTGTGAAGAAGAGGTGTTGATCTCTGTATGCGTATCAAAATGAGGCATGGGAATGAACACATATTGTGACCAGATTTGTTGTTTTGCACATACACTTACGTTTGCTCCTGTAGACATCCGAAGGATTGTATACTGAGCAATAAGATATAGGGACCGTTTTGTAACTTCGTGGACTTTCAAAAGCCCATGCATTTCAAAAGTCCATGATTTTGCAAAATGGTCCCTGTATTTTATTGCTCAGTATACATGCCTTGAGATGTCTGCAGAAGAAAATATACGTGCATGTGCAAACCAACACATCTAGTCACCATCCTTGCTCATTTTCGTGTCTAATTATGATATGCATACATAGATGAACAAAAGTTAAGCATCAGTTTTTCTTGAGAGCGCAGAACAAAAATAGCACGGTCACATCCTTTAGTATTTAACATATAAGTAATTCAATTATGTGTACATCAGACCCCAAATTGTCATTGCATTCCTGTTATTAGTTTTGTAGCAGTAGCACAACAAATAGCGCATCCCCCTAAGTTTAACATACCAAAACACAGCTGCACAATGTGTCAAAATTGGTTATGCCCACCCAAACAGCGATAACTTTAACTGGAATGTGTCGGCTGCACACATCGGGGAGACCAGTTAAGACTAAATACGGACACATATGTACTTTACCCAATATGGCCTTTTGGCCTGGGAACAGAAGAAGAAGAAGAAGAAGAAGAAGACGAAGAAGAAGAAGAAGAAGAAGAAAGAAGAAGAAGAAGAAGAAGAAGGAAGAAGAAGAAATGGTGTACGTTTCCAAGGAAAGACCAATTTCTATGTGTGCATGCTTTCCTTGTGCAGGTAGTGAAGCCCCCAACAACCTCCACTGACTACCACGCCACAGAGGACATAGGGTTCCCCCCAGAGATATTTGCATGCGATTTTTGTGTGACTGCTGAGGAAGGAAGGGGGGGGGGGGGGGGGGGTGGGGGTTACATTTTGACCAAATGACAACTTTTTTCGTTGCCACTGGGTTTAATGCGTGCATGCACGTATTTATTCTGCTGCCTATGCATGAATGCACGGAACTAAAATTATTCATTTTTGCTAACGTTTTTTCTTCTTTAGCGCAAGAGGTTTTGGTGTATGTTCCCCCTTCCTCAATGATAACTATTTTTACTGTATTTTTGGTAGCTCTACCCCCCTAACTGAATTACTGAACTCCTGGGATTAGGTGTTCTATAATTTACATGAAAATGCGTGCTGGAGATGTTTATCTTTCATGCAGTATAGCTGGGGGGGGGGGGGGGGGGGGTGGGGGTAATCAGAAAACAGAACTTAATTTTTCACTTGAGTCACAAAAATGGTATACCTTTGACTGGAACGTCTCACATATCCATGCTTCTGTTTTCTATCCTTTGTTCCTCTGCTCGCTAACGAAAATGTTTCTTCTCCAACAGGATTGTTTCAACATTGGAATAACTGACCAACTAACATCAAACGGGCACCTATAATTATTAACACTTTTAAAAATTCTTCTTGACCAAGATCCTAATATGATACAAATGAAAGTCCATTCCATCGCTTTATAAATGAATTAAGATTAGCTTAAGGTCTGTGTACACGTTAACATCATTCACAACATATTTCTATTTGCCCATGGCAACACAGTGTTAGGCCACTTATAATATGACTTACAACTCACTGTGTTGTCATGGAGAAATAGTGATATTTTGTGACTATGTTAACGTGGACACAGACCTTTAGTTTAGGCATCGTGAAACTTAATCAAAGGAAACAATCAAGAAAGGGTGTAAAAGGGCCGAGAGGCCCACTTCTAGCCCTATTCCACAACAACTACTACTACTACTGCTGGATTGACGGACTGGGTTCTTTTTCTGCATTCAACAGATCGTGTGGCTGACCCCCCTCAACTCGTGGAACCCTTACGGGCTGGAGTACAAGGGTCATCACCAGTCAGAGCTGGGTCAGACGGTCAGTGCGGACGGTAGGGATGTGGGGCTCAGCGCGGACGATGCCTTCAACGGCACCAACACCAGGATCTACATGCTGATGCCTGTGCAGTTCTTCCAAGGGGGCGAGGTGGGGTCTTTAATTGTATACTAGAGTAGAAGGCGGGTGGGTCTTTAAATTCTCTATAAGATCTGAAGAGGCTTTGTCCCCACGATCCCAGCGCTTAAAGTACTGCCTTGAACTGCATACTAAAATAGAAGGCGGGTGGGTCTTTAAATTCTCCATAAGTGCTGAAGTAGGCTTTCCCCCACGATTCCAGCGTCTAAAGTACTGCACCAATCTTAACAACACTTGGCAGAATGTTTCCTTAGACATTGTAAATGCCGCCTGTGGTGTCAGATTTACTAACGTAATCCATGTGAATCAGACTTGAATGTTGTGAAGACCTGGTTATTTAAAAAAAAAGACAATGGATGGAGTTGTTTTGGTGAAAGAGTCTCATCTAAATTTGTTGTATTTTGTAACATAATAAACTACTGGGAAACGTTTTAACACAGCGAACCCACAAAAATCCAAGAGTCAAAACTTATCTCCCTGGACTTTGATCAGTAACTGGAAGTACACTTTATATGGCCTGCCACCTTGGTGCAGTTCGAGGTGGACCCTGCGGACACGACTCCGGGCGGCGTGGGCGTCCTGGACCCCTGGGGCAACGTGAGGCAGGTGACAGCCTCCGGCATCCGGATCTTCCTGCCTCAGATGCTGGATGTGGGAAACGTCACGACAAGGTTCCCCATCTTCCCCGTGTTTGCTGAGGGCAACACTGCCTACAAGAACGTGAGTCTCTGTCTCTCTATATGTCTCTGTCTCTGTCTCTATCAATCTCTCTCTCTCTCTCTCTCTCTCTCTCTCTCTCTCTCTCTCTCTCTCTCTCTCTCTCTCTCTCTCTCTCTCTCTCTCTCTCTCTCTCTCTCTCTCTCTCTCTCTCTCTCTCTCTCTCTCTCTCTCTCTCTCTCTCGTGTCTTCCTGCCTCAGATGCTGGATGTGGGATACGTCAAAACAAAGTTCCTCATCTTTCCCATGTTCGCTGAGGGAACCACTGCTTATAAAAACGTGAGTAGTATAGTGGGGTACATATAGGCCCCTACATGTGGGACAGAGTCAGAACAAAGGTTCCCCATGTTCGCTGAGGGAACCACTGCTTATAAAAACGTGAGTAGTATAGGGGGGTACACATAGGCCCCTACACGTGGGACAGTGTCAGAACAAGGTTCCCCATCTTCCCCATGTTTGCTGAGGGAAATATTGCTTATAAAAACGTGAGTGTCTGTCTCTGTCTCTCTCTTCCCCACATGGCCGAATGGCCAAAGAGGGCGTAAAACATAATTTCTTCTGTCTCTCTGTTTCTCCCTCTATGTCTGTTTCTATCTTTTTGTCTGTCTCTCCCTCTCTCTCACAGTCAATATTCAACTTTATAATCTCATACAATAAACTAAAAGTGGCAACGCCCCATGATTTCAACAAGTTAATGAAAACACAAGCATTCATTGCCTTCACGAAGTGCCACAGTTTGGTTCAGCCAATGATACAGAAGATGACGACATTAAACCTATCCACTATCCTATGCACTGTCTTATCATTGCAGATGGAAACGCTGTCTACGATAGTGTTAGATTTTAAGCCATAACACTCAATGCCTACTCAAAGTTCGGTTCAGCCAATATGATACAAAAGATGGTGACAGACGTTAAACTATCCACAATCCTATCCAGTCTCTCATATCCACTATCCTATTCAATCTATTCTGTCCACTATCCTATGGTTTCAGGTGAAAGCGCTGTCTAAACCAGTGATGGAGTTACTCCACAACACTCACTGAAATTCAGCCAATGCTACCAACTCTATTACCTTATCCTAACCCTATCCACTATCCAATCCACTCTATCCTATCCATTATCCTGCGGTTTCAGGTGGAAGCGCTGTCTAAGATAGTGATGGATTTGACCAGCAACACTCGCTATCTGCACAAAGTGCCACAATTCGGATCAGCCAACGACACTGAAGATGACGACATTAAACCCTCGCCTGACCTGACCTGGTTCAAACTGCAGACTGCTCCATCCAGCATGGAAAACAGAGGTGATGATGATACCCCCGTGGAGATACGGGGGGGGGGGGGGGGGGGGGGGGTAATGAAACTGAAATTCAGGGCTAGACCAAGTGATTTGTAAGGTGGGGAGGGTTCCGCTGTGGGTCCAAGGAGCTGCATAGGTCCTGGGTTACGGGGCAGTGTCCTTGTGGGGACCCCTGGACAATTGTGCAATTTAGTGATTATCAAAGCGAAAATCGAGCTATTTTCTTACTTTTCATCCTTGTTTTAGGTGCATGCTTGGGGCAGGAGAAGAGGGGGAGGGTGGTCCTGGGTTCGGACCATAACCCCCCCCCCCCCCCCGATCTGTCCCTAAGATAATCATGAAGCAGAAGCAGTTTAAAAAAATAAAAGATTACATTTTTGTTGAAACTGAAATTGCCTAAACGGACTATCATCCCTCTTTGTCGTTTTGTGAGAGTACGTTTAGGCAGTTATCCCTCAAAATTTACAAATGGGCTTGGCTTAGTCAAACCCTTGTAAGACGAGAGACAGAAAAGGAAACGGTTACATTTCTGTTGCCAGAGATCGAGTGCCATATACATATTTGATTTGGGGTGGGGTGGGGGGCCAGCATTATAAACTGTCTGAATAAATTTATTTTTGATGATCACAGTTGGTATGCACCTCTGTAGTTTGTAATTGTTTTGTCCTTTAAAAAAATAATAAATTCTGTTCACAATTTCTTTTCCAGAATGATTGCTTGTTTTTGCTGTTGCAGGTTCCCACATCCATTACGTTGACCTGAGGTCCAAGCACGCCATCTACGCTATGGACGGCTGTGAGACCTACCAGGTACCGACTTCACACAACAAACTAAGGACATTTCATCTTCCCTTTTCTTCATATCTTTTTCTTCCCCCCCCCCCCCATGGGGATACTGGGGGGTCTTTTGTACAAATAGTTCCCCCACCTTCTGGAAAGTTCTGTGCTTGTAACTTCCTAAAATCTGTCACTCTCTTTGACTCTGCCTTTTCTGTTTGCTTAATGACATATTCT
>CM065706.1:1541959-1544459 GCA_017654935.2 Phymorhynchus buccinoides | reverse complement strand
TAAAGGGGCAGACACATGGCATACGATAAATGAACAACTAGTCCATAACTTGCCAGCAATCCTCCCATAACACCATGTTTAAAGGGGCAGACACATGGCATACGATAAATAAACAACTAGTCCATAACTTGCCAGCAATCCTCCCATACCACCATGTTTAAAGGGGCAGACACATGGCATACGATAAATAAACAACTAGTCCATAACTTGCCAGCAATCCTCCCATAACACCATGTTTAAAGGGGCAGACACATGGCATACGATAAATGAACAACTAGTCCATAACTTGCCAGCAATCCTCCCATAACACCATGTTTAAAGGGGCAGACACATGGCATACGATAAATGAACAACTAGTCCATAACTTGCCAGCAATCCTCCCATACCACCGTGTTTAAAGGGGCAGACACATGGCATACGATAAATAAACAACTAGTCCATAACTTGCCAGCAATCCTCCCATACCACCATGATTAAAGGGGCAGACACATGGCATACGATAAATAAACAACTATTCCATAACTTGCCTGCAATCCTCCCATACCACCATGTTTAAAGGGGCAGACACATGGCATACGATAAATGAACAACTAGTCCATAACTTGCTAGCAATCCTCCCATAACACCATGTTTAAAGGGGCAGACACATGGCATACGATAAATAAACAACTAGTCCATAACTTGCCAGCAATCCTCCCATACCACCATGATTAAAGAGGCAGACACATGGCATACGATAAATAAACAACTAGTCCATAACTTGCCAGCAATCCTCCCATACCACCATGTTTAAAGGGGCAGACACATGGCATACGATAAATAAACAACTATTCCATAACTTGCCAGCAATCCTCCCATAACACCATGTTTAAAGGGACAGACACATGGCATACGATCTGATCTGACTGTGACGTTTGTGAGGCACTATTCACGTGAAATTCTACTGTCTAAATGAATATGATGAAATCCTACCAGTTTTGTTCACTATATATTTGCAGTCTCCCATACATGAATTCATGAAATATCTGTATTTTTTTATCAGACATTTTATGTGATTCGTGTTTTGGGATCTACGTGGGCATAGTGAACGAAAACAGTAGAATTATTTTTAGACGGAAGTATTACACGTGAATCACGACTCACAGACATCGTCACAATCGGATCGCAATCGCAGCGCATCATATGCAGTGTGACTGCCCCTTAACTCGCAATAAAATACATTGGAATATTCTTAACTCACTCGGCACTGGCCAGTTGTTTCCCCTTACAACCGTTTCGGACGGGCCATTTGACTAGGTTCGAAAACACATCACCACAAAAAAGTTATGACAAGTTATGGACTGACATTTTCAAATAAGATTACTAACACCATGCATTAAGCGATCGTAAAATATCAGATTCCATACCTTCGTCGTTTGTCTCCTATTGGCGAAAAAACACATAGATAGAAGTAAATTTTAACATTCCGATCTTTGACCCCCCTCTACAACCAAACCTGAATGTAAAGTCTGCAATGATTGGTTGATTTCAAGAGAGGCAAGGTCAAAGCAAACTGAAAGTAGGTTATGACGTCGCATTTGAAAGCTGGTTACACGCCAGAAATCAAAACCTCTTGAAAACTCATGAGCCGAAGCCGGCTCGTTCGTCCTATAGGCCTACAGTTGTGTGAGCCATGAGTCGGATTCGGCTCATTCGTCCTTTGGGAGTGAGTTAACGAGATGCTACCCGAACACACACACACGCCCCCGTAAAATTCCTTCATATTTCCTTTTTTTCCTTCTTATTTTTTGTTGGACTAAACTAGATCTCACGCAAACAGACGAATCAATACAAGCAAAAAAGCACATAACCTTCTTTGCAGTACGAAATGTCGACAAAGGAGTGGATTAGCTAACACACCCACCCTCAAGTTCTCAATGTATCCCATTTGTTCTCTGTTTCATGAAAACGGCCCTAGCCTACCTATATCTTACCGAGCAAGACTCTTAGCGAAAACCTTTAACGAGAAAGATTTGGTATGGGGGTAGTGAAACTACATCTTTGCTCAAATGTCCAATATTCAAAACGTAAGGAAGAGAGAGATGGTCAGCAACAAATTGGTAAACTTGTGCTTTAGACACACCCCTAATGTTTACCACCCTCAATCTCCTGCCTATGAAGAAGCAAGTAAGCCTAGTTCAATCGCCTTGCTGTTGGAAGCGAGGATAGTTTAATGTATCAACTACTATTCAATGTTTTTCTTTCTCATTTGAGTTTTTTTCTCATGAAGAACTGTTTTTGACTTTTCTGGCGTGTAAATTTTGAGGAGCTGCTTTGCAGATTAGAAAATAATTCCATGACTTTTCCACGACCTTTTCGGCCATGACAGGTTTTGTCCAGGACTAGTGAAGGTGTTCAACACTTGTGTGAACCATATACGCAATATCCCGAGCAGAACCACTACACATGTTATCTGTTTAGTCTCCATCACACATGATGAAGTACCCACTATGTCCTCACT
>CM065706.1:1533074-1541459 GCA_017654935.2 Phymorhynchus buccinoides | reverse complement strand
TCAAAGACCAAAACAAACGCAACATGCTGGATAGTAAGAATAGAAGTATCCTAGATCTTAAAAGTTTCCAGCAAACATATTAGGGAGTATTAAAGCCAAGATCCACACGTCCCATTTCAGTGGCACGACTATCCACCTGTGACGACGTCTGTGAGGCATGATTCTGATGAAACACTACTGACTACAAGAATCTGATGAAATCCTACTAGTTTCTTTCACCGTAGTCATGTAGTCCCCAGTCCCCAATACACGAATCCGATGAAATATATGATACAGAAATTCACACATTTCATCCGATTCGAGTATGGGGATACAAATAATAGTGAACGAAACCAGTAACATTTCATCAGATTCATGTAGACAGCAACATTTCATCAGAATCATACCTCACAAAATGTGGGCAGTTGGACAGTCATACAAATGTAACTGGATATATGTGACCCAGCACCACGAAAGGGACATTAAGTCGCTGGGCTAGTTTCTCACAACAGGCCTGCCAAGTCATAAATCTCTTTTTTTTTAAATCAGTTTTGAGTTATGGGTCTTATCTTTCATATTCATAAAGGTCATGATCTCTAAGTAATGCAAAACGTGCTTTAAACATTAGTTGGTTGGTGCATTTTCTTAGGATAGGATAGACTTTAGAGTGTGATTTCTGAAAACGGCTTGACAGTCACCTTAACGGACTTTAAATGCTGATATAAATCTGCAACAAAAACTAAATACAAGAATGACTTTTATATCAATAGAAAAAGAGAATTGTCTGAAGTTTTCAAATGTGCCATTTTCTCAGAATGGTCGTGTTTGACACTGAATGTCCCTTTCGTGGTGCGTGGTCACGTATGGATCTGGGCCTTATATGTAGAAGAGAATAAGTTATTGATTTATGATTCACACTCTAACAGGGGTCAATTGGATGCCGTGGTTATCCTTGCATGAACTGTTGCCATCACATTCCAGATATTCAAACTGCTCCGAAGTGGAGTTGTAATGGATCGTCATCAGATGGGTGTGGTGCTTGCTCAGAGATGTTCGCACCTGTACACATATGAAGAATGGGTTATCCTTGGGTACTTACTGTAGACTATCTTCACTGTGTTAAAGTGTTCATTATTAGTAGGCTATCTCCTTCTTCATCAGATGGCTCAGACAGTTTCCTGTCAATTATGAGCGCAGGTGCTTCATGCTGCCGTTTTGCGCCTTAAACTTAGAAATTGTTAGGCCCAGCATGTCCGCCTTTGGCTGAACAATAATCTTTGTAAGAATTTCTAGAAAAGAAGAGAGAGTTGAATGGACCAGTCAGGCAGAAAGATTAGCACTCGTCATTAAGCAAACGGAAAATGCAGAGTCAAAGAGAGTGACGGATTTGGAGGAAGTTACAAGCACAGAACTCACAGAAGGTAGGGAAGCTATTTATGCATAAGACCCCCCAGTATCCCCATGGGGGGGGGGGGGAAGAAAAAGATATGAAGAAAAGGGAAGATGAAATGTCCTTAGTTTGTTGTGTGAAGTCGGTACCTGGTAGGTCTCACAGCCGTCCATAGCGTAGATGGCGTGCTTGGACCTCAGGTCAACGTAATGGATGTGGGAACCTGCAACAGCAAAAACAAGCAATCATTCTGGAAAAGAAATTGTGAACAGAATTTATTATTTTTTTAAAGGACAAAACAATTACAAACTACAGAGGTGCATACCAACTGTGATCATCAAAAATAAAGTTATTCAGACAGTTTATAATGCTGGCCCCCCACTCCACCCCAAATCAAATATGTATATGGCACTCGATCTCTGGCAACAGAAATGTAACCGTTTCCTTTTCTGTCTCTCGTCTTACAAGGGTTTGACTAAGCCAAGCCCATTTGTAAATTTTGAGGGATAACTGCCTAAACGTACTCTCACAAAACGACAAAGAGGGATGATAGTCCGTTTAGGCAATTTCAGTTTCAACAAAAATGTAATCTTTTATTTTTTTTAAACTGCTTCTGCTTCATGATTATCTTAGGGACAGATCTAGGGGGGGGGGGGGGTTATGGTCCGAACCCAGGACCACCCTCCCCCTCTTCTCCTACCCCAAGCATGCACCTAAAACAAGGATGAAAAGTAAGAAAATAGCTCGATTTTTGCTTTGACAATCACTAAATTGCACAATTGTCCAGGGGTCCCCACAAGGACACTGCCCCGTAACCCAGGACCTATGCAGCTCCTTGGACCCACAGCGGAACCCTCCCCACTTTACAAATCACTTGGTCTAGCCCTGCATTCAGTTCATTACCCCCCCCCCCCCCCCCCCGGTATCTCCACGGGGGTATCATCATCACCTCTGTTTTCCATGCTGGATGGAGCAGTCTGCAGTTTGAACCAGGTCAGGTCAGGCGAGGGTTTAATGTCGTCATCTTCAGTGTCGTTGGCTGATCCGAATTGTGGCACTTTGTGCAGATAACGAGTGTTGCTGGTCAAATCCATCACTATCTTAGACAGCGCTTCCACCTGAAACCGCAGGATAATGGATAGGATAGAGTGGATTGGATAGTGGATAGGGTTAGGATAAGGTAATAGATTTGGTAGCATTGGCTGAATTTCAGTGAGTGTTGTGTAGTAACTCCATCACTGGTTTAGACAGCGCTTTCACCTGAAACCATAGGATAGTGGACAGAATAGATTGAATGGGATAGTGGATATGAGAGACTGGATAGGATTGTGGATAGTTTAACGTCTGTCACCATCTTTTGTATCATATTGGCTGAACCGAACTTTGAGTAGGCATTGAGTGTTATGGCTTAAAATCTAACACTATCGTAGACAGCGTTTCCATCTGCAATGATAAGACCGTGCATAGGATAGTGGATAGGTTTAATGTCGTCATCTTCTGTATAATTGGCTGAACCAAACTGTGGCACTTCGTGAAGGCAACGAATGCTTGTGTTTTCATTAACTTGTTGAAATCATGGGGCGTGGCCACTTTTAGTTTATTGTATGAGATTATAAAGTTGAATATTGACTGTGAGAGAGAGGGAGAGACAGACAAAAAGATAGAAACAGACATAGAGGGAGAAACAGAGACAGAAGAAATTATGTTTTACGCCCTCTTTGGCCATTCGGCCATGTGGGGAAGAGAGAGACAGAGACAGACACTCACGTTTTTATAAGCAATATTTCCCTCAGCAAACATGGGGAAGATGGGGAACCTTGTTCTGACACTGTCCCACATGTAGGGTCCTATATGTACCCCCCTATATTACTCACGTTTTTATAGGCAGTGTTTCCCTCAGCGAACATGGGAAAGATGAGGAACTTTGTTTTGACACTATCCCTCACATCCAGCATCTGAGGAGGGAAGACACCGAGAGAGAGACGAGAGCAAGAGCAGAGGTTCCCTCAGCGAACATGGGAAAGATGAGGAACCTAGTTTTGACGTATCCCACATCCAGCATCTGAAGAGCGAGACTCGAGAGAGAGAGAGAGAGACTGAGGAGAGAGAGAGAGTGAGAGAGAGAGAGATAGAGAGGATGAGAGAGAGAACAGAGAGAGAGAGAAGGAGACAGAGAGAGAGAGAGACAGAAAAAAAAAAAAAGAGAGAGAGAGACAGAGAGTGAGAGCGAGAGAGAGAGAGAGACAGAGGAGAGGAGAGGGAGAGAGAGAGAAAGAGACATATAGGAAGAGGACAGAGACTCACGTTCTGGTAAGGCAGTGTCAGTGTTGCCCTCAGCAAACACGGGGAAGATGGGGAACCTTGTCCTGACGTTTCCCACATCCAGCATCTGAGGCAGGAAGATCCGGATGCCGGAGGCTGTCACCTGCCTCACGTTGCCCCAGGGGTCCAGGACGCCCACGCCGCCCGGAGTCGTGTCCGCAGGGTCCACCTCGAACTGCACCAAGGTGGCAGGCCATATAAAGTGTACTTCCAGTTACTGATCAAAGTCCAGGGAGATAAGTTTTGACTCTTGGATTTTTGTGGGTTCGCTGTGTTAAAACGTTTCCCAGTAGTTTATTATGTTACAAAATACAACAAATTTAGATGAGACTCTTTCACCAAAACAACTCCATCCATTGTCTTTTTTTAAAAATAACCAGGTCTTCACAACATTCAAGTCTGATTCACATGGATTACGTTAGTAAATCTGACACCACAGGCGGCATTTACAAAGTCTAAGGAAACATTCTGCCAAGTGTTGTTAAGATTGGTTCAGTGGTTTAGGCGCTATGAATCGTGGGGAAAGCCTACTTCAGCACTTATGGAGAATTTAAAGACCCACCCGCCTTCTATTTTAGTATGCAGTTCAATGCAGTACTTTAAGCGCTGGGATCGTGGGGACAAAGCCTCTTCAGATCTTATGGAGAATTTAAAGACCCACCCGCCTTCTATTTTAGTATACAATTAAAGACCCCACCTCGCCCCCTTGGAAGAACTGCACAGGCGTCAGCATGTAGATCCTGGTGTTGGTGCCGTTGAAGGCATCGTCCGCGCTGAGCCCCACATCCCTACCGTCCGCACTGACCGTCTGACCCAGCTCTGACCGGTGATGACCCTTGTACTCCAGCCCGTAAGGGTTCCACGAGTTGAGGGGGATCTGTTGAATGCAAAAAAAGAACCCAGTCCGTCAATCCAGCAGTAGTAGTAGTAGTTGTTGTGGAATAGGGCTAGAAGTGGGCCTCTCATTTTATTAGCCCTTTTACACCCTTTCTTGATTGTTTCACTTTGATTAAGTTTCACGATGCCTAAACTAAAGGTCTGTGTCCACGTTAACATATTCACAAAATATCACTATTTTCTCCATGACAACACAGTGAGTTGTAAGTCATATTATAAATGGACTAACATTCTGCTGCCATGCGCAAATAGAAATGTCTTGTGAATGATGTTAACGTGTACACAGACCTAAGCTTCTTAATCATTTATAAAGCGTGGACAGGAGCGTTTCATTTGTTATCATATTAGGATCTTTCGGTCAAAGAAGAATTGTTCAAAAAGTGTTTAATAATTATACGTGCCCGTTGATGTAGTTGGTCAGTTAGTCAATGGTTGAAAACAATCCTGTGGAGAAGAAACATTTCGTTAGCGAGCAAGAAAGACAAAACGATAAAAACATGAAGCATGGATTGTGAGACGTTCCAGTCCAGACAGGTTATTATACCATTTTGTGACTCAAGTGAAAATAAGTTCTGTTTGCTGATTACCCCCCCCCCCCCCCCCCCCCCCCCCCCCCCCCCCCCCCCCCCCACCCCCCCCCCCCACCCCCCCCCCCCCCCCCCCCCCAGCCTATACTGCAGAAAGATAAAACATCTCCAGCACGCATTTTCATGTAAATTATAGAACACCTAATCCCAGGAGTTCAGTAATTCAGTTAGGGGGGTAGAGCTACCAAAAATACAGTAAAAATAGTTATCATTGAGGAAGGGGGAACATACACCAAAACCTCTTGCGCTAAAGAAGAAAAAACGTTAGCAAAAATGAATAATTTTAGTTCCGTGCATTCATGCATAGGCAGCAGAATAAATACGTGCATGCACGCATTAAACCCAGTGGCAACGAAAAAAGTTGTCATTGGGTAAAAAAAAAATTACCACCCTCTTTCCTTCCTTTCCTTCCTCAGCAGTCACACAAAAATACGCATATGCAAATATCCTTCAGGCGGGACACCCTATGTCCTCGGTGCGGGGTGGGTAGTCAGTGGAGGTTGTGGGGGGCTTCATACGAAACCAGGAAAGGCATGCACACATAAGAAATTGGTCTTTCCTGGAACGTACACCATTTCTTCTTCTTCTTCTTCTTCTTCTTCTTCTTCTTCTTCTTATTCTTCTCTTCTTCTTCGTCTTTCTTCTTCTTCTTCTTCTGCTTCTGTGTTCCCAGGCCAAAAGGCCATATTGGGTAAAGTACATATGTGTCCGTATTTAGTCTTAACTGGTCTCCCCGATGTGTGCAGCCGACACATTCCAGTTAAAGTTATCGCTGTTTGGGTGGGCATAACCAATTTTGACACATTGTGCAGCTGTGTTTTGGTATGTTAAACTTAGGGGGATGCGCTATTTGTTGTGCTACTGCTACAAAACTAATAACAGGAATGCAATGACAATTTGGGGTCTGATGTACACATAATTGAATTACTTATATGTTAAATACTAAAGGATGTGACCGTGCTATTTTTGTTCTGCGCTCTCAAGAAAAACTGATGCTTAACTTTTGTTCATCTATGTATGCATATCATAATTAGACACGAAAATGAGCAAGGATGGTGACTAGATGTGTTGGTTTGCACATGCACGTATATTTTCTTCTGCAGACATCTCAAGGCTTGTATACTGAGCAATAAAATACAGGGACCATTTTGCAAAATCATCGACTTTTTAAATGCATGGGCTTTTGAAAGTCCACGAAGTTACAAAACGGTCCCTATATCTTATTGCTCAGTATACAATCCTTCGGATGTCTACAGGAGCAAACGTAAGTGTATGTGCAAAACAACAAATCTGGTCACAATATGTGTTCATTCCCATGCCTCATTTTGATACGCATACAGAGATCAACACCTCTTCTTCACAAGACTGCAACATCAACATAGAGGCACCACATCACTTCATATTTTGCACACATTTACATCCGTGAGGTATGCACCAGATCGTAGAATGTCATGGCATTCGTATTAACAGTTTTGAAACAATAGCTCAACAACTAAAGCAACCCCCTAAGCTTAACATAACAAAACAATGCTGCTCAAAACGTCAAAATTGGGTATGTCCACCCAAGCAGCAATAACTTCAACTGTGTGAGTAGCAGTTTCCTCGGGGCTTTCTGGACACAATGAAGGGGTTCTTGAGACATTGTGTAAAACATTGGCCTTGCCAACAACAGTGGACACTCTCTTTTGCCGGTCATTAATCATACAGACATAGAGATGGGTCATTCTCTGGAAAGGCCGACAGAGACATACCTGTTTGACTCCAGAATCTCCATCGCTCTTGGTGGCCTCTTCAAAGGCCAGCCTCTGCAGCATCAGTTGTCGAGCAGCAGTGTACAGGGACGTTTCCAGATCCGTCAGTCTGGCATCAATGGTGTCTTTGGTGGACTGGGATATGTGTGCGTTGCTCTGAGCAATAACTGCAATCAGCAGCCATAGCACGATCTGTATCATCTACGGAAAGGATAAACCACCCAATCACATTCCAATGTTCCACAAAAGCATCATTAAGATTTGCATGTAAGCTTATTCATATGTTGGCATGCTGGAGATGAGCTGCACACAGACTCGTATCATTATTGCGTGGAGTATCCCATTGTGTGGCCTCCAGAGTTTGGACGTGCTGCCATGGGCTGGTAAGGTTATACGGTCGTGAAGGTGGCAGAAATTGGGCGACAGATGATAAAAAAAAGAGGCTGTTTTCTGGGGGTTTTCAGACCTGTTAAAACCATTTCTGTAAGTAATGGACTCCATGATGCTGCCTTCACCCCCCTGGGCATGTTCAGGCATCCGACTTATTCCAGGTCATATGCAGTGCTATGCATAGAGAGCCCAGAACCACGTCATCTGGACGTTAGGAGACTGCACATGAATTCTATTCACCAACAAGTTCACCATCTGTCATTAATTAACAGATGGTCTTGCTAGGGTGTGGAGGTTCTCAAAAGACCGGTACCAGGAAACGTGAGTCAGAGAGCATGACAGATCTAGGGGTGGGTCTTTGACGGCTTGGGCCTATATCAGCAAGGTTGGGAAAACAGTGTCAGAACATTTTTGAAAGGAATCTCTGATAGCTGTTTACTGCATAGATGAGTTCCTCGATGTCCACGTCAAACCCTTTGCTGGTACGATCCGAGATTACCTCATCTTCATGAAATACAATGCACCTTTTCATTGATCATGGGTTGGTTACACGTATACCTGCAGCAAGAGACCTTCGTCCATGTCAGGTAGGTTGTCCGATCCAGCGACCTCAGTCTGATATAACAATGCTGGAGCATGCTCCAGGCAGTCGTTAGCAGCCGTTCACAGCAGTTCAGAAGTCTACAAGACCCGGAACAGTGCCTGGTAGAGGAGTGGAACACCCTGGATCAGCAGGAGCTTCAAAAGATCCTCCAGAACACAAAATGGCGCACATGTTTTTCCATGACATTTCTTACCACAAAAACATCAGCAAATCTTAAAATAAAAATGTATCTCTATTTAGCTTTTTTAATGCATTTTCAAGGGGTATCACAAACATTTCTTGATTTTAGCAAGTCAAACCATTCTCAGACCTCTTTTTGATCAACATGTGACGATGAAATGTAATGAAACTAAACATGAAAATAAATGAAATTGTTTTATGTTTAGCTTTGATGATTTTGCATGCTTAAGATAATAATTATTGTTAGCACATTTTGAGCAGTATATGCGGATAGACATTAAAGTG
>CM065706.1:1515574-1528074 GCA_017654935.2 Phymorhynchus buccinoides | reverse complement strand
TTTATATATTACTTTTTGTCTAATATCACGAGAAGTGGATAGACGTTAAATGACACACACACACACACACACACACACACACACACACACACACACACACACACACACACACACACACACACACACACACACACACACACACACACACATGCATACATACACAAGCAGAGAGAAACAGTAAATATTATTGTACGTGTATGTATAGAGTGTCAAAACTGTCCAGGGCGACCTCAGTGTCATGTCTTTTCCAAGCACTGCTGTGAACACATTTTCTTGGTCCTATAGAAAACACCACAAATACCCAATGCTTTTTGTGTGACGGTTTTCTTGGTCCTATAAACACCACAAACACCCAATGCTATTGTGTGACGGTTTTCTTGGTCTTACAGAACATGACATAAATCTCCTGTGCTATTTTCGTGAACTCTGCTCTGAACTTGGTGCCAGTCAAACTGTACAGGTAGAAGTTGATGCCATTGTTGAAGTTAGACAGCACATCGCTGGTCGTGTAAAACAGCCAGACATGTCCGCTCTCAATGGGGTCATTCCAATCAATATTGCCCTCGAACAAGAGATATATAGCAAGTGGTGTTGTCAGGAGGAAAAATAAAATGTTGGCCGCAATTAAGGTGACCGTCAAGGAAGACACTTTCTGTTGTCGGGATTTCTGACTGGCTTGTGTTGAAAGATGCTTGTTTGTCGTTAAAGATCTGACCACTGTCCGCACAAGAATACTGTTGCTGATGACCAGCATTGTGAAAGGTACAAAACAAAATTGTAGCAGGCGAATCCAAGTGTCTATTGTGTAGATAAACCATCCATACTTTCCTGATCCTGAGGTAGGTAGTTTACAAGAACCCCTATGTACATCAAATCCATACACATAGTGGCAATTCATCGAAGTGAGAATGAGAATCACTACACCAGCAGAAGCCCACGACTTTCTCTTGGTCCACACAGCACCAACACGAAGTGGCCACAGCACAGAGGCAGCTCTGAGCACGGTGAGTGACACCAGCATCCAGGACGATACAGGCAGTGCTACACGTATCATCAACGTGTACACTTTGCACTGCCATGAGCCCTGGTCCCTTAGGTGGTTAAATCTGGCCATATATTGGAGAACATTCTGGAAAGGAAATACCAAGATGGCCTGGTCGGACACAGACAGAACTATGAAGAAAACACTGGACATGGATGAAGGAAGGCGAAGCATGATCAGAATGACCATCACATTTCCAAAAACACCAAACACAACCGTGATAGGATCGCATATATCCCTGATGAAATAAGCTGCATTTTCATAGGGTTGATACAGTTCATACCAGGAGTCTCGCTGAAAACGGCCTGCCTGCTGCATTGCATATATGTCTCTTCGAAGACTTAACAATTAAAGGTAATTGAAATTTTATCGGTCCTGATTCCGAAATTCCCTTGAATATCTTAGTAGACACAGGAGATGGGGTTTTTAATCATACAATGGGCTTGTTATCAGAAAGTGTATTCTTTTGCCTACTGTTTATTTCATTTTCGCTGTTTTGAGAAATATGTATTTTCTGTGACTCAATCTATTGATGAATAGCATTACCGCAAATATTTCATCTTTGTAACTTTTATTAGGATTTAGGTGGGAATATTGCTGTCATTGTAAACATTCTTTTTCTTTCCTTTTTTTCATTTTCTTTTCCTTTCTTCATATGTTTTCTGATTTGACTGACATTTTAACAAAAGTTGCAGGAGTTTTCGAGAAGCGAAATTAACAATCATATAGTAAAAAGTTAAGTGTCCGTCCGTGTGTCTGAAACACAAAACGGGCCTTATAACTCCGCCGTTGTTCGACCGAATCGCTTCAAATTTGCTGTGAGCCCTCACGGGGTGATGGCAACGGCAACCGAGGCGGCCGTGTCATTTGCTCGGTTCGGCAAATGCGCGAAACGCGCATCCGCCGGCCTCTCGGCGCCTGTATCTCCGGTGTTTCTGAACCGATTGCCTTCGCATTTGGCAGGACCGGGGACGGTGACTATCCGTGTACCAAACCGGAAGCGAATCGGTTCAGAAACGCGCGCTATATGCCGCTTCACCGTTTCACGAATAACTCCGCCGTTTCTTAACCAAATTGCCTCAAATGTGCTGTCAGGCTTGCTATGGCCCGGGCAAAGCCTGGCAGCAAATTTGAAGAGAATCGGGAGAGCGCGTCACTCTCAGAGCAGCGCCAACGGGAAACGGGGCCTTAACTCCGCCATTTCTTAACCGAATCGCTTCAAATTTGCTGTACTCAGCGTTACCAATACTTGGTGTTACCGTTACTATGCGCTACCAGTACGGTGCATTGCCAGTACTAGGCGTTGCGCTAGTATGTAATAATTTGGCCGTAGCTTTGCCGAAATACTGCCAAACCCTGTTTAGACGTTCTGTTTTATTGTGGTCAAACCGAGAAACACGTGAATCCACAGTGTCTCCAATACAAACTTGGACTGATCAGTGCTGTGTGGTAGCATTCATGTATGCCTGCTGTGCATTGCCATCCCTACCTTTCTTCCATGCACGTTTGACAGGATGCAGGGTCTCCAATGCAGTACTGTCAAATCCAGATGTTAGTATCACGTTTCTCCTGGATGATGATAGAAGCTGCCTAGGAGTCATACATTTGTCGAAGAAAACTCAGTGCCAACTGCATTGAATGGCTAAATTATCAAGCGCACAATTTTCACATCCATACTGAAAGTGAAGTGACAAGACAAAGTGATCAGCGCCAAGGTTTTTCAATGTGCTGGCTTTACTAGAATGTATGCTCTTCTCTGCGGTAGACGCCTCGGGTGGCTGGGACCCGTTCATTGCTTGAATGGAAGGGACCTGTTATATGGGGAACTGCACAAAGGCTCCTGCCCAGTTGGTCGCCCACATCTGCGCTTCAAAGATGTCTGCAAACGGGACATGAAGCTGGTGGACATCAACCCAATGCTTGAGGAAGAATGCACGGCCATCCGCTAGGCCTAGTGGGCAGCTGATGGACCAGCTTGCTGATAGAAGGGCCAGGGGGAACTAGTGCAGCCTCTGATAAAGCACAGCCCTTCTTCGCCTCCTACCTGACGGAAGAGCCGATCTGGTACAGCTCGACTTTTCAAAGTGCTACACCATCGCTTATCCATCCATACATACTACATCCATACGAATGGAAATCAACATTTTCAATAGAGAATGGAGAAACGTTATCCGTGGAATATTTTGAACACCACAGGCCTGGTTGTAAATTATCAGTAGAGTTGATTTCTGAAAGCAGCAAATGTGTCAAGAAAAATAAACAGTGACTGCCGGGTCAAGCAGTGGGCAAGGTCTAGGGTGGCCTGTGTTACCTCTAAAAGCTTTTCAGTTTCATTTGCCCGTAACTGCAGATGCGATTCTGTACAGACATGCATGTGGTAACAGCTAGACCCCAAACCATAGCGGTGCATTGTACGAGCACATGATCAATAGTCACCTACCTCCATTGCTTTGTTGTAGCTGTGAATAAGATTTTAAAGCTCCTATATGACGTTCTCTGTTTTATGAAATGGACACTGTGTCCATTGTCCATTTTATGGACTTGGCAACTCCTGGATGTATTTAATGTATGTACATGTTTTCAGTTGTCATTTGTCAGCTCATTGCTTAATGGTTCAGCCTGTGTGCTCCCTGTCAGCTCATTGCTTAATGGTTCAACCTGTGTGCTCCCTGTCAGCTCATTGCTTAATGGTTCAACCTGTGTGCTCCCTGTCAGCTCATTGCTTAATGGTTCAGCCTGTGTGCTCCCTGTCAGCTCATTGCTTAATGGTTCAACCTGTGTGCTCCCTGTCAGCTCATTGCTTAATGGTTCAGCCTGTGTGCTCCCTGTCAGCTCATTGCTTAGTGGTTCAACCTGTGTGCTCCCTGTCAGCTCATTGCTTAATGGTTCAACCTGTGTGCTCCCTGTCAGCTCATTGCTTAATGGTTCAACCTGTGTGCTCCCTGTCAGCTCATTGCTTAATGGTTCAGCCTGTGTGCTCCCTGTCAGCTCATTGCTTAATGGTTCAACCTGTGTGCTCCCTGTCAGCTCATTGCTTAATGGTTCAGCCTGTGTGCTCCCTGTCAGCTCATTGCTTAATGTTTCAACCTGTGTGCTCCCTGTCAGTTCATTGCTTAATGGTTCAACCTGTGTGCTCCCTGTCAGCTCATTGCTTAATGGTTCAGCCTGTGTGCTCCCTGTCAGCTCATTGCTTAATGGTTCAACCTGTGTGCTCCCTGTCAGCTCATTGCTTAATGGTTCAACCTGTGTGCTCCCTGTCAGCTCATTGCTTAATGGTTCAGCCTGTGTGCTCCCTGTCAGCTCATTGCTTAATGGTTCAACCTGTGTGCTCCCTGTCAGCTCATTGCTTAATGGTTCAGCCTGTGTGCTCCCTGTCAGCTCATTGCTTAATGGTTCAGCCTGTGTGCTCCCTGTCAGCTCATTGCTTAATGGTTCAACCTGTGTGCTCCCTGTCAGCTCATTGCTTAATGGTTCAACCTGTGTGCTCCCTGTCAGCTCATTGCTTAATGGTTCAGCCTGTGTGCTCCCTGTCAGCTCATTGCTTAATGGTTCAGCCTGTGTGCTCCCTGTCAGCTCATTGCTTAATGGTTCAACCTGTGTGCTCCCTGTCAGCTCATTGCTTAATGGTTCAGCCTGTGTGCTCCCTGTCAGCTCATTGCTTAATGGTTCAACCTGTGTGCTCCCTGTCAGCTCATTGCTTAATGGTTCAACCTGTGTGCTCCCTGTCAGCTCATTGCTTAATGGTTCAGCCTGCGTGCTCCCTGTCAGCTCATTGCTTAATGGTTCAGCCTGTGTGCTCCCTGTCAGCTCATTGCTTAATGGTTCAGCCTGTGTGCTCCATGTCAGCTCATTGCTTAACGGTTCAGCCTGTGTGCTCCTTGTCAGATCATTCTATCTCTAACAAACCAAACTTTGGGATAGTGTAGCCCTTACTCTGATGAAGCACTCTGGCCAGCACAATGTCCTCATTAACCTAAACCACGGAGTGTGGTCTGGTTTCTCCTGCAAAACACAACTGGTTTTGGCACTCTATGATTTCTGCAAAAGTTTTCGTTAAATGCTTCAGTCTGATATTGTAGTTTTTGGACTTCTCCAATGCAATGACACCGTGCCACATGCAAAGCTCCTGTCTAAACTTGACAGTCACGGCATTATTAGAGACCACTATTCAAAATAAGGCATCCACTGTGATACTGCTACAGTCATGTCTGGTCATGGATGTGTTAATGTCTGATGAAAGGATGTACGGCGATGCCTCCACAGCCCAGGGGGGCATCAATACTGTGTTGGACGCTTTATATGTATATCTATGCATAGTCATGTCATAATGTCTCACGTTGGCATTGGGTACATAGTTTTTGTCATGAGCCGCACTTCGCTGCACCTTTCTTTCCTGCGTGCGCATGCGTGTGCATGTACGAACAATGACACACAAACACATGTGCACACTCTTGGGGACACACACGTGCGCACACGCGCGCGCGCACGCACGCACACGCACACACACGCACGCACACGCACGCACACACACACACACACACACACACACACACACACACACACACACACACACACACACACACACACACACACACACATCCTTGCTATGTATAGATATTAATAGTATGTTTTAACCCATATTTCAATGTGAATGTATAAGCCAACAAGGTTTTACTTGGTAAATGTATGCCTTGCATTTGTGTAGACATTGTATACATTGATACCAACATTTTAAATGTTTGTACAACCCGGTATTATAAGCATCCACAAATTCCATCAAATAATGATTTTCTTTTTTGAATACATTTTCCAAGCTGTCCATAAACATCAAATATCATTTATAAGCAAGAAAGGACAATCTCGAATATCAGATTATTAGACTAAATTATCTATTTACACTCGTATGAGAAAAGTCTCCACAAAATCGTTACCACAATCTTGTCGTAGCCAAACAAATAGGAAGATAAATTGCGGAATTAAAAATGTGATTTTCTTAGCGAAGTAATACATGAATACAAGTTTTGACACCCATTCCACGTCACCCCCTTAAAACAACGACATGGATGTGCTACAGCCTAAAAGTACATTGTAGAAAAATAAAATATAATGAAATAAAATTTTAGCATCTCCCCGTGGGGATACCGGTGGTCTTTCATGCAAATTGTTCCCCCCCTTCTGGAAGTTCTGGGATTGTAACTTGCTCTAATCTGTCTCTCTCTTTGGCTCTGCCTTTTCCCATTGCTTACTGTCGTCTGCTATATGTCTGCCTTACTGGCCCATTATCCTGCCTGTTTTTCTATACATTTTTACAAAGATTTATTCAGTCGAAGTCGGACGTGCAGGCCCTAATCAATTCTTAGTTAGGCGCATAAAGACAGCATGACGCATCTACGCTCATATGACAAGAAACTGTCTGAGCGAAGAAGAAGAAGAAAATTAAAATTAAATTAAATCAGAAAACAATGTCCAAGGGAGCGCCACCACCAAGACAGACAATTCAACTTCAATTTGTTTAAAGGGCTTATTAAGAATTTCACATACCACTGTAGAGTGGAAGGAGGTTGCAGGACAGTATTGTTTAAGTTCAATTATAGGTTCGTACGAAACAAAGACCCCCAAAACGCACAGAAATGTTCATACGCTCATAACCACAATTCATCAAGTCTTTCAATGTTCTCAATCCTCCCACGTTTGCTCTGAAACGCAAACAGAAGCGCTCCAGTTGTCATACTAATGCTTCCCATTACCAAATAGTCCGGTTAATTTGAAATAATGGGTTAGTAGAGGTGTCTTTATTTCGAGACAGACAGAGAGAGAGAGAGAAAGACAGATGTCTTGAATAGTAAACACAGTAAACAAAGCAGGCTGTAGCCTTGTTGCACCCTTTACGTTAGAGGCCTAGCATCGACAACAAGAAAAGCAAAGACTTGAAGATGACACATGAAGTGAACCTGTCAACGTCCAGTTACCAATCAGCCAGCAGCTCAGAGAGCCCGGATCATTCTGAGACGAACACTTGGCATGACCTGAACCGACCCTACAGAGCTGTGGCTGATTCCATCCAGAGCTTTGGCGATCCCGTTGTCTTTGCTTTGGGCTGTTTTTGGAAATAGTATGATCATTCTGATCATGTTCCGCCTTCCTCCGTCCACGTCTAGTGTTTTCTTCAGTCTTCTGACCGTGTCTGATCAGCTAGTTCTCCTAACAGGTCATCTGGAGCGGTTGCTTGATTTGCCTGTATTTTTGATGTACTTTAAGCACACCAGTTCCGTTCAGTGTAAGGTAAATAGATTGATATTTCACACAGCATCACCAGTATCGTCCTGGATGCTGGTGTCACTGACCGTGCTCAGAGCTGCTTCTGTGCTGTGGCCAGTCCATGTCAGTGCTGTGTGGACCAAGAGAAAGGCACGAGTTATTGCTTGTTTATTGGTCACTTTTCTCTTTCTAGTGAATTTCCACGTTTTCAAAAACTATTATGTTAACAGAAATAGAAACTGCATGCTGTACAGAAATGGAACAGAACCATTTATCTGGACGCGACAATTACTCACTCGTGTCTTCCCTTCCATATGGTTGGTCAGCAGCAGCAGCGTTCTGGTGTGGTCACTGGTCAGATGTGCCAGCATCAATCGACATCTTTCTGTACAACAAGCCAGCCGGGATTGCAGACATCAGAAAGTGTCTCCACTGACGGTCACCTTGGTTGCTGCCAGTGTTGCTTTTGTCCTGCTGACCACACCTCTCACAGTATACATATTAGTGGAGGAATACGTGAACTGGAATGACCCCATTGAAAACGGTCAGATCTGGATTTTCTGGGATGTCAGCTGGTTCTTGTGGTACTCCAACAGCTGTGTCAACTTCTACCTGTACTGTTTCACTGATCACAAGTTTAGGGCAGAGGCTAGAGCAATGGTTCAACAGTTTTTCGGTCTATGCCATAAGCCTAAAATGGTGAATTCAGCGAAAATGAAATCTGATATTGTCAAACCAGGAGACCAAGGATAAGCGCCATGGTGCTGGTCTCTTCGCTAAAGCAACAAAGTGTGTGACTTTCAGTTGGAGATGAAAAGTGAATAAACTTAAATTAAACGAGTTTTTGTTGGTGAGATGTACGTATGCGAAAGGTGCGTTGCTAAATCCGGAAACACACACACACACACACACACACACACACACACACACACACACACACACACACACACACACACACACACACACACACACACACACACACACACACACACACACACACACACACATTTAGTCATTCCTAACCCCGTCAGTCTGACTCACAGTGAGATTGTGATGTTTTGCTTTTGTTACACCCCATCACACATAGGCTACGTTCTCACTACGTCCTCCACGATCTGGCACAATCACCCAGAACGTGACTGAACCTAGCAGGGTCTGGGCGTAGTCGTCGTGCGCAACGTGGTAAGAACGTGGTGAGGACATAGTGGGAGCGTGGAGCACGCGGTAGGCCCGGTTCTCTCTATGTGCATTTTGAGCATGCTCAAAACACACGTGGAGATAACATGGTGGAAAAGGAAACCTAGTGGGAGCGTAGTGAGAACGGCGTGAACGTAGCGGCAACGCAGGGGCCACGCAATGAGCGCTGCTTGTTTCAGAAGAACAAAAATGTTTCCGTGGCCAGGACGTAGCAAGGACGTGACACACGTGGATTGTCATACCAGCATGGCGTGGTCTTCTGGAGCGTGGCTGCAACGTGGTTCAGTCGTCGTGTGAACGTAGAGGGAACATGGCTAGAACGTAGCCATGACGCATAGAGCATGGTGTGCACGTGGTGTTAACGTGGAAAACACATTTCTCGATTTTGTGCTCGTCTGTGCGTACTGAGAACGTAGCAGTGGTTGCTATCACACTTGGGGGGAGGGAGGGGGGGAGGGGGGGGAGGGGGGTCATCAAATTCCTCAAGACCTCACTATGGGTTTTTTAGAAACTTAGCGTGCAGTGAGGACATAGTGGGTACTTCATCATGTGTGATGGAGACTAAACAGATAACATGTGTAGTGGTTCTGCTCGGGATATTGCGTATAGGGTTCACACAAGTGTTGAACACCTTCACTAGTCCTGGACAAAACCTGTCATGGCCGAAAAGGTCGTGGAAAAGTCATGGAATTATTTTCTAATCTGCAAAGCAGCTCCTCAAATTTACACGCCAGAAAAGTCAAAAACAGTTCTTCGTGAGAAAAAAACAAATGAGAAAGAAAAACATTGAATAGTAGTTGATACATTAAACTATCCTCGCTTCCAACAGCAAGGCGATTGAACTAGGCTTACTTGCTTCTTCATAGGCAGGAGATTGAGGGTGGTAAACATTAGGGGGGTGTCTAAAGCACAAGTTTGCCAATTTGTTGCTGACCATCTCTCTCTTCCTTACGTTTTGAATATTGGACATTTGAGCAAAGATGTAGTTTCACTACCCCCATACCAAATCTTTCTCGTTAAAGGTTTTCGCTAAGAGTCTTGCTCGGTAAGATATAGGTAGGCTAGGGCCGTTTTCATGAAACAGAGAACAAATGGGATACATTGAGAACTTGAGGGTGGGTGGGTTAGCTAATCCACTCCTTTGTCGACATTTCGTACTGCAAAGAAGGTTATGTGCTTTTTTGCTTGTATTGATTCGTCTGTTTGCGTGAGATCTAGTTTAGTCCAACAAAAAATAAGAAGGAAAAAAAGGAAATATGAAGGAATTTTACGGGGGCGTGTGTGTGTGTTCGGGTAGCATCTCGTTAACTCACTACCAAAGGACGAATGAGCCGAATCCGACTCATGGCTCACACAACTGTAGGCCTATAGGACGAACGAGCCGGCTTCGGCTCATGAGTTTTCAAGAGGTTTTGATTTCTGGCGTGTAACCAGCTTTCAAATGTGACTTCATAACCTACTTTCAGTTTGCTTTGACCTTGCCTCTCTTGAAATCAACCAATCATTGCAGACTTTACATTCAGGTTTGGTTGTAGAGGGGGGGTCAAAGATCGGAATGTGAAATTACTTTTACTTCTGTCTAGCTGTTTTTGTCAATAGGAGACAAACGACGAAGGTATGGAATCTGATATTTTACGATCGCTTAATGCATGGTGTTATGTTAGTAATCTTATTTGAAAATGTCAGTCCATAACTTGTCATAACTTTTTTGTGGTGATGTGTTTTCGAACCTAGTCAAATGGCCCGTCCGAAACGGTTGTAAGGGGAAACAACTGGCCAGTGCCGAGTGAGTTAAGAATATTCCAATGTATTTTATTGCGAGTTAAGGGGCAGTCACACTGCATATGATGCGCTGCGATTGCGATCCGATTGTGACAATGTCTGTGAGTCACGATTCACGTGTAATACTTCCGTCTAAAAATAAATCTACTGTTTTCGTTCACTATGCCCACGTAGATCCCAAAACACGAATCACATAAAATGTCTGATAGAAAAATACGGATATTTCATGAAATTCATGTATGGGAGACTGCAAATATTATAGTGAACAAAACTGGTAGGATTTCATCATATTCATTTAGACAGTAGAATTTCACGTGAATAGTGCCTCACAAACGTCACAGTCAGATCAGATCGTATGCCATGTGTCTGTCCCTTTAAACATGGTGTTATGGGAGGATTGCTGGCAAGTTATGGACTAGTTGTTTATTTATTGTATGCCATGTGTCTGCCCCTTTAAACATGGTGGTATGGGAGGATTGCTGGCAAGTTATGGACTAGTTGTTTATTTATCGTATGCCATGTGTCTGCCTCTTTAATCATGGTGGTATGGGAGGATTGCTGGCAAGTTATGGACTAGTTGTTTATTTATCGTATGCCATGTGTCTGCCCCTTTAAACATGGTGTTATGGGAGGATTGCTAGCAAGTTATGGACTAGTTGTTCATTTATCGTATGCCATGTGTCTGCCCCTTTAAACATGGTGGTATGGGAGGATTGCAGGCAAGTTATGGAATAGTTGTTTATTTATCGTATGCCATGTGTCTGCCCTTTAAACATGGTGGTATGGGAGGATTGCTGGCAAGTTATGGACTAGTTGTTTATTTATCGTATGCCATGTGTCTGCCCCTTTAAACACGGTGGTATGGGAGGATTGCTGGCAAGTTATGGACTAGTTGTTCATTTATCGTATGCCATGTGTCTGCCCCTTTAAACATGGTGTTATGGGAGGATTGCTGGCAAGTTATGGACTAGTTGTTCATTTATCGTATGCCATGTGTCTGCCCCTTTAAACATGGTGTTATGGGAGGATTGCTAGCAAGTTATGGACTAGTTGTTCATTTATCGTATGCCATGTGTCTGCCCCTTTAAACATGGGGGTATGGGAGGATTGCTGGCAAGTTATGGACTAGTTGTTCATTTATCGTATGCCATGTGTCTGCCCCTTTAAACATGGTGTTATGGGAGGATTGCTGGCAAGTTATGGACTAGTTGTTCATTTATCGTATGCCATGTGTCTGCCCCTTTAAACATGGGGGTATGGGAGGATTGCTGGCAAGTTATGGACTAGTTGTTTATTTATCGTATGCCATGTGTCTGCCCCTTTAATCATGGTGTTATGGGAGGATTGCTGGCAAGTTATGGACTAGTTGTTTATTTATCGTATGCCATGTGTCTGCCCCTTTAAACATGGTGGTATGGGAGGATTGCTGGCAAGTTATGGACTAGTTGTTCATTTATCGTATGCCATGTGTCTGCCCCTTTAAACATGGTGGTATGGGAGGATTGCTGGCAAGTTATGGACTAGTTGTTCATTTATCGTATGCCATGTGTCTGCCCCTTTAAACATGGTGGTATGGGAGGATTGCTGGCAAGTTATGGAATAGTTGTTCATTTATCGTATGCCATGTGTCTGCCCCTTTAAACATGGTGGTATGGGAGGATTGCTGGCAAGTTATGAACTAGTTGTTCATTTATCGTATGCCATGTGTCTGCCCCTTTAAACATGGTGGTATGGGAGGATTGCTGGCAAGTTATGGACTAGTTGTTTATTTATCGTATGCCATGTGTCTGCCCCTTTAAACATGGTGGTATGGGAGGATTGCTGGCAAGTTATGGGCGTTGTTTATTTATCGTATGCCATGTGTCTGCCCCTTTAAACATGGTGGTATGGGAGGATTGCTGGCAAGTTATGGACTAGTTGTTCATTTATCGTATGCCATGTGTCTGCCCCTTTAATCATGGTGGTATGGGAGGATTGCTGGCAAGTTATGGACGAGTTGTTTATTTAAAGGAACTGTTTTTTAGTTTATTTTGTCCCATCTTTTGGGCCGTGGAGCTGCTCCCACACCGCTCATTTCGAGTCCCAACACGCAGCCACGCATCCGCTTGTTCAGGTCGCAGAATCCGAGACCAGCAGTTCAAGGGTAATGTGTAAGCATTTGCCTATAGCATAATGATGATGCATGTCTTTTAGTAGTCACTACTGTGCCTATATGTGAATT